>JASAND010011796.1:0-50535 GCA_030248195.1 Trissonchulus latispiculum
TGTAAAATTAGTCTGATTCAGCGTTGTTGATTTCCGTCGTCCTTACTGGTTGGCTTTATGCTATCCCTTTATTATTAAATTCGTTTTTGTACGTCAACCTTGGGTCATAGTTGGTTAGATGGATCATCGCTGTGGAAGTACGGTTAGTTTCCGTTGCTAGTTAGGTAAGGTACACAGTTCGGGATTTACCTTAGGCCACGGCTTCGCATTATCACCTGCAATCGCCCCGCCATTACAATTCAGGTCTAGTCCAGGCAGTAGGCCTGAATTTAACAATTAAGTGTTTGAAAGTGCGCATTATTCAAATTGTTTAAGCAGAGCCTAAGAAAAAAGGAATGGAAATGCAAGTGCTGTAAGTTAAAGTTCTCGGAGAACAAATTCAATAATAGCAACCTATTTATTTGTTTTCTCGACTCCTCAAAACAAACACACCAAATAATGTATATACCAGAATTGAAAAATTTTAAACGGTTCTTCTTTTTTAGAATTTAAGGCGTTGTTTGAAATCTTCCTGTACGTTTTACTAATGTTTTCGCTATAAGAAATTTATATGTCTGCCTGTTGTTTCGTGTTTTGTCTGTTCGAAAGTTTGAGAACCTTTACTTTCTTCCTTCAGTTTCTTGTTTTGTCTGTAGTTTGAGCCCTATTAATTTCATGCTCTCGTTTCCTATTTGGTCTTCGCTTTTGTCTCCGTGTTGTCTAGTTTTTGTCTCTGTTTCTGTCTCGTTTGATCTCCGTTTTTACAGCTTATAGCATTTTAGGATATATCCCAAAGTTTCAAATGGATACATGTTGTTCAATCCCTATTATGAACACTAAAAGTTCGCTGATGTTAGCAAGCATAAATATGATGTGATGTACAAATATGCAAAACAATCTTCAAATCTTGACCTGTCATTGCTAAAGAAGGAGGCAACATTAAATTGCCTGGATACTGGGAAAAGTAATGTTAATAAGCAGCAAAACGTCGTCCTAAAAAATTTAATACGGCATATCGGTGATTCCACCAACGCTGAAGCAAGTTTATCAACAATCAGTTTTGATAATCATAATTTGAACCCTAGCACTGGGATAACTGGGATACTTACTTTTACTACTGGGATAACAGTAGCCGATATTTTAGCATAATCACACTATTAGTGACCGTCAAATATTTTGTTGTGCATATTTCAATTTTTTCCAGATTATCTTCAAAGTCGAATATAGCTTCTAAGTTTTAATAAATAGCACCAAGAGTACATAATACATAAGAGTATGACAGCAAGCATACTCTATGTATTATGAGCTCGCTACATCCGATGCGCGCTATCGGCTGATCCCTCCATAAATCAGACCCCCCTCCCCCTGCCCCTATACATGTACGGGGTCCAAACGGGGGATCGGGCTCGTGCTTGTATATTTTGTACACAGATGTGTAAATCATACAAGCTTAAACCCCATACACAAAATGGGGCCCCGTCAAGTGTAATATGTTAGTATACTAACATAGACCCCGACCTCCCGTTTGGACGCCGTACATGTATAGGGGCGGGGTCAAGGGGGGTCTGATTTATGGGGGGGGGTCAGCCGATAGCGTGCAGAGGATGTAGCGAGCTCATAATACATAGCGTATGACGTTTGTCATACTCTTATGTATTATGTACTCTTGATAGCACTAACTATACTGTTTTTATGTCGGGCCGACCAAAGTACACTGGGCGCTGGGCGTACCGGGTTTTGAATCGAGCGGCTTAAGGCCCGACCCCGTATTTAGAAAGTGCACATCTACAAATTGAAAAGTGTATTGTCTGTGCACAGTGCACAAAGTGCAAAAGTGCATAGTCTGTACTCGCACCGTTTTAGAGAATGCACAACTCCTACGCGCATTGGAAATTGCACAGCATCTGCGTGTAACGTGTTGGAAAATGCACAGCGTCTACACGCATCATTTTATAAGCCGCATTTGATGTTCATCTTTCTACTCCATTAGTATCCGATATATATTGCACATTATATTATTGCACGTAATAGCCCTTGTACTCATTTGGCTTTTTATCCCTACAGGAGCAGGAATGTATAAAATGGAAACTTCTATGTTTAGTGTAGTGTGAGTGATTTCTCCATTCTGAAGCACTATCTTCAACACAGGGCTAGCTTAGGACAAATTTTTTGCATTCGGATTATGCAAATTAGCTTTTAGAACCTATTTAAGTAGCGGAACTGAGATCCGCTGCGCAGTCTTCAGCTGTCAGCAATCTAAATGGTTGCAGATTTTTGAGCACCAGTGTAGCTTGGGAGCTATACATCGGTGCATTAGGGAATCAGATTAGGTACTAGCTTGCGCTGGACATCACATGTTCAGCCCGACATGGCAAGCATAGGCTTGCTCTCCCTGATGAGGGAAGTCAAGCGAAATAAACCTGGAGCTTCCAATGTTTTAAGGAGCATGCAACAAAACCAATCTCGCGATTGAATAAAGAAAATGTCTACGTAAAGTTGGTAAAAAATTTGGGGGGATACCCAACAAAGGAAAATATACCACCACCTGTACTCCAGGTACACACCTCCTACATGACTACTGGATCCTATGCCTCCCGTCAGTCGTCACCGAGGCTTTTTCTCCAGCCATATCTATATTTAAACTTTTGGCGGGGGGTTGATCATTTTAGGGAAACGGGGGACTGCTGAAGGTCGATTAGGGATAGCTGCTACGGAGATTTGGGGTGGGGGTTGCCCCCAGAAACTTTGGTTTTGGGGACTCTGAACCCCCCGAACCCTCCCCTAAAAATTTTCTATTTTTATGCCAAAGAATCTCAGTTATAGCCGTTAATGGCAAAAAGCATCCAAACATGAACTAATTTTACAATTAGATAGAACTCCAATGCTCATCGCAAGAGCGACCATGGTTCCAAGTCCAAGATGGGTTGATTTCTGAGTCAGAAATTTGCAAATTTTACTTTTAAAATTTTTAAGTTGTATAATGTGTAATTTAAGATTTAATTTAGAAAATCAAAAATTAGAATCTATTAACATACCACAGTCTTGTAAGTGCCCAACATTCTGCAAACAATGACATGAACTGACTGGATATGACATGCCAGACTCACTTGAAAATGATATCTATTTTATTTATTTAGGGTTTTTAACATTCTCTTTATTTATGTAAACAAGCTTGAATGTTGAAAACCCTAAATGCAATGCAGCCCTCTTACCATATCTACGGCAGTAAGAGTAGTAAGCAAGGCCAGCCTTGGTGGTAGAAACTGGTGGAGGACAATTGATATTACAGATCCAATTATGTCACTTGTAGCCATGATCAAGGTGTACAATGTTGCTGTATAATGAGGTATACCTGCAGCTTCTAACATGGGAGTACAGTATACACCAATTCCAAGATACCAACAAAAGCCAGCCAATGGCCCAATTAGCGCGCTAAGCATCACTTCTTTCTTGTACATCCAAATCCAAAAATTCAATGAGGCTGCATCGTTGTAATCTAAAACATTGCTCCTCCTTGCCAGGTGATTTCCTTGAACTCATATTTGTTGGATAATGGTCTCTATTGGCTGACCAGTTCAAGCTTCATGCTAAAGCAAACAGTACATGTGTTTGAGAAATTTAACTGCTTTGGAAAGTACTTCAGCTAGGGAGAAGCAATGAATTTATGAATGAATGAATGAGCTTAGGAAATGAAAGTGTCACTTAAGCACGCACCTAAGCCCCCAAAAGGTCAGGTCTCGGTAGGATTGGGCCCACGACTTCCGGATTAACTTTCTGCTGCTCTAGCAACTCTCTGCCGAGACTATAGTCACACCATGCCAGCGGCAGTTTGTGGCCAAACGGAAGTGAAAATCATGCGTATTTACTTCTGACCGGTCTTAAAACTGAGCACACTTACTTCACAGAGTATGATAGAATAAACGAAACTAAAACGTGTAACTACAGCGCCTCTGGAAAAAGTCGGGTCTGAAACGGGGGAGCGCACCCACGACCTTGGGTGATCTAGGCCAACACACTACCGATTGAGCCATTCAGGCACAAATTAAACAAACTTACGTTTGAATTAGTTCCCAAACTTTAGTGACATTTAGAGGATGCTTCTGCAAAAGCCCATATAAGCTTGTACAGCCCATATAACCTGACCCCTCAGACGGTCAAGTTGAACCAGCCCACCAGCTTGGGTTGATCGGGCAGTAAAACCGATGGCGGAAACGGATTTTCCGCCCCCGAAAACCTTTGTGTGCAAGATTTTAGCCAATCATGTCGCAAAATAAGCGAAAATATCTAGTTGAAGGTTGTACCCATTCACCAACTTTGGCCAGCCAGTACCCAAAAATTGTGTCCGGGGCGGCAAATCATATAGCACTTGATCGATGCCGATGTGTGTGCTATTCAGCCATATAGGCAGTATTGCCCCATATATAGCACAGTCTGACTTATTAAGGCCCCTTCATACTTTTGGCCGTTTTAGCGGTGGGTCGACTTTGGCGCCCTCACAAAATTTTTCCGCCTCTTGACGGAATAAAATGTAGCCTAAAATGTAATGTTTTCCTTACTTAGTACTACAAGAATACATATGGTTTTGATAGGCAAAAGTTTTTGTATAAGTAGATAGGCATTTAGCTCGCAATTCCTTGCAATTGAGACATCAAATCGGAGAAACCGGAAAAAACTTCGCCACCGTAACTAATCCGGGGCGGAACGTTTTAACGGTAAGTGCTACGGGGTCGGAACTTCGCACACATGCCAAACTCGACACGTACTTTCTTTTGTGCAAATAATCAGAGCAGGATCTTGGAATTGGTGCCTCCTGCACTCCTATGTTAGAAGCTGCAGGTATACCTCGTTATATAGCAACATTGTACACTTTGATCATGGCTACAAGTGACTTAATTGGATCTTTAATAATATAGTTGTATTATGTTTATAATATACAGCAATTACTTTAAGCAGCATGAAGTAGGTATTGTTGTCGTTTACAGCAAATTTGTGCAAGTCTTTTCCTATCATGTTTCCTGTAATTTTGCCTCATGCAGAATGTTTCTTCTGTATACTTTACTCTTGCTTCAGGGTAATTTTGTTCTGTTAATTTGTATGGCTGACCCAAGACTGTTGATGTTCACACCAACTTGGTGGATCAAATATTTGGTATCTTGTGCAATCTTTATTCTCGGGGCATGCACACCGCTGACCTTCTATCTACCGGCAATAATTGTGGCAGTCGAGCTTTCACCACGGCCTAGTCGGGCATTAGCTACGGAAATGTCGCTCGCCTCAATCAGCGCAGGTATTCAATGTCAAATTACGACAACAGATAGACATTTTTGAAATGAAAAATGTGAAAGGAAATAATTGCTTTTCTTCTGATTCTTTCGATTGATTCAGATATTCTATATTCACACGGTCGCTTGTAGTATGCAATTAATTACTTCTTCGTTGTGCAACACTAAAAACCATTTTGAAAATTATGTTAAATTAATTAATTAAAAAAAGTACGCAGCAGAGACAGTGCATGAAGAGCAAACAAACGAAAGCTGATTTGAAATGCAATTAACATTTTACACTTTGTATAAAAGTGCTTTGACATTATCATGTTTTCAAAACTATCGATTCAGATTTTAACCTCATTTAGGACTTTTGCAATACTGTTTTGCTTTACCTATGTTCGAAACGAAGTTAGGCGTTATTTCCGCTTGCCTGTACTTGTCGACAAATTTTTGATAGTTCTTACCGATCCAGGGCATTTGAAGAAGTTTAAATATGAGTGTTCAAACCGAATGCAGTCACAGTATACGTATCGCTTATCTCCCTGACAGACTGGCTATCTTTGAATTGTTCTCTGACTTTCTTTATTTGTTTTCGTTTGTTGCCGCAATGTTGATGACTTTTTGTTTATTAAAATATTAGATATGTGAATAAAGTGGCATGTATAGGTTGTGTTGAAGGAAGTGCTGCTGCTGCTGCTGTCATATTGGAGTAAAATCTATAGGATTTCATGAGCAGTAGTGTGCGTTTGATGCAGTCTAAGTAAGAATTACGTTTGGCTGTGTAAGAAGAGCAAGTATGCAGTTAGCAATCGGTACATGTTAAACCCTAGGTACTCAAGCTGTCATTGTTAGCTACTGAACCTGTTCTTGTCAACTTATTTATCCGCTTCTGTAGTGAACAATCTCTTTTAACACGTTCACTACTAAATTCATTTTTTGGTTAATTACTTCATAGGCTAATAATATTTGATGTATGCACACTCACAAATATAAACAATGTAGTCAATTCGCGATTTTACACTTAAAAGCTGCATGATCATTCCGCTCATGTACTTCCATGGAGTTCTGCCATTCGCAATAACGTATATCTTTTACAACATGGACATGTGCCGCGCAGAATGGACATGTGCCCCTAAGCATGGACGTGAGCTACTCCGCATGGACGTGTGCCACTGAGCACGGACATGTGTCGCACAGAATAGAAACGAGCCGCCAAGTTGCGGTAGTGGAGAAAAGTCCAGGAATCTTAAGGACTCTCGTCGGACACGAGCCAGCACGTTGCGGTGGTGAAAAAGAGTCCAAAAAACTTCAGGACTCTCGTCAGACATGAGCCGGCGAGTTGCGATGGAGGAAAAGAGTCCAGGACGTTGCGACTCTCTCTTAGGACTTGAGTAAGTCATACGCGGTGGTGGAAAAGTGTCCTGGAAAAGTGTCGAGTAATCATCGTGGGGGCTCGAATCACGGACAGTAGAGTGAATGTTCTCACTTGGATTTGACAGACGCAATAGTTTTGTAGACTTAAGAGTGGGTTCATATTTTAGGAGATATCATAAGCAAAATGGCTATGTGGCCTCTTTATTTATCAATAAGAAGTACAGCGCTCTTGCTACATACATTATTGGCAATAATTAGTTTTCTGCTATTTATAATTTAACCAGAAATTCATGCTCTGTACAAACTCAAACATCTTGAGTGAGTGTTCAACATGACTATGAAGTAAAGGTGTTGCGACTGTTTGAGATTATCCCTCATTGAAGTGTCATTTCTAGGTATGGTATGGGCCAACTCTAAATCTGCCCAATCACTATGATTATGGTGTATCTAAAGATGTGTTCAGAATAACTTATTTAATATTAATTTAAAATAGCAGTTTTTGCTGAATAAAAACTAATAAATTCTGTAAACCGTTCCTGTCATTACTACTGGCCTGTTGCAAAACTGATCTAAGACATTCCCTCTGCTTTAAAGTGCGCGGAGGTTTAAAATTTAGATCACAGTTGGACCAAATGAGATCAGAGTTGGATAAAACATGAATACATCGTATCATCCAGGAATAACAAAGATTGTAGAATTACCAGAAACTTCTGCTTGTTTTGGCATTCAATTCTTCTATGAGCAATCAATTTTAATTCTTGGTAGCTTGATGCAGTTGTGGCTTAGCCAACTTTTAAACGCTGAGTTATCTAAAGCCGGCTGACTGGGATTGATTTGCTCCATTTTTGTCGCACTTGGTATTCAATTAATGAAATGTTTTCCTTAGGCGAGCTAAGACTGCACTGCATTGTGCGCCAAAGTGACAATGTTGTGCTACAATAGATATTGCAAACTCTTGGTTTTATAGCTTTGAGGTGCTTGTTTACTAAAAATCGCTTTAGCAAAGGCATTAATGTTACGCATTGGTCAAGTTTTGGACCAAAGCACCCCTTGACAATTATTAGCAAATAGGCTAACATAGGACTTTTTATTAACGTGCAAACTAGTTTTTCAGAGAGAGCACACATAATTATTTTATTTGTCATTCAGTATCAGATATGATATAGTGATTTTCGCATGGAATCCCTAAATATCACTCAATCTTTTCGTAAAGTAAGCTACAATCGCCAGCTGCTGAAGAGATTATAGGAAGTGATTATTAGCAGCTCCATTTAATGTGAATATTGGACTAAAGAAGCTTACTGGTTCATAATTGAATTTACCCGCCGAGTAATGAAGCTGCTGATAACAATTCTTTGCATCTGGACATTGCGACAGGTACGTTTTGCAGTAGTAATTGGTATCCCTCAAATTACTCACAACTCTGGTATGCTTCTTTGGTAAACTAATGGTGAAATGAAGATGTTACCTACAGCTTTGCTTGCGTATTTTTATAATTGCTAAAGTTGTTCAGTGTTATCCTATTACTAACTAATTTCCAATAAAACTACACATTAAGTGCAGTTTTTTAAATGTTTTGCCATTTGCATGTTCAGCCTATGAAGTTGGATTGCAGCAGTGTTGCTTTAAATATTATGTCGTCTTGTAGTTGTTAGCAAGAAATTGCTTGAATAGTAGCACTGTTTTACATTACATTGTCGAATAAACACTATGTTAAATTGGCAGGTAGACTAGAAAGAACATTAGGTAATTGTTAATATTAAAAACATTGAAATCTAGAGAAGAACATTATTATGGATCATTATTATGGGATGCTGTCTTAAATCAAATTACATTTATATGGGATTTGATTGACGTATGTCCGTTAGTTTTTGAACAACATCACAGGTTAGGAGTTTGTTGCAGCAGTTTTTTCAGTCACAGCAAATGAGTGCAAATAAAAGAATCTCAGTTGGCGTTTCAGTAGCTTGTCGTTAGTTAATGTTTGATGTCGTACTAGTTTTTTATTTATAGCAATGCGATGTCGTTGCTGCTGACCGAGGTAACATATTCCTTTCTTAGAACTTTTCAGAACATTTGTATTCCCATTATACAAGCATCAGTTTGAAGGCGGCAATTCACTTATATGTCTGCATTGCCTGGTTTTTTAGATATTGCTTTGCAAAGTACAAATTAGTTACTGGTTCAAATTTGACATTCTTGACTGACAACATGACTTCTCAGTTTAGGGCCACGGATTGGAATATTTTTATTTGAATCTTCTGATATTATTGGAACTGCAAGTTTTGCTGGAGCCAAAAAGACAGCTCTGAATCTGCTAAAGCATGAAACGAATCCAGATTCACAGTTTGGTGTCATTGTATATGGTGACAATGCTGTCATAAAACAACCCCTTACTAAGAATGCGGCTGCTGTAAAAAGTAAGATTTACTCACAAGAGCGTACCTGAACGGGAGGTCAAATTTCACTGACCCTTGTGGAAGCAAATTTGGGCACCCCTTGTAGGGGCAATTTTTCTTAGGGCACTTTTGAAAGCGATGTTTAAGCGATTTTTGCTATGTTTTAACAAGAAACAACGATTGTTTAGAAAAAACGCGTTTTCGGACGTTTTTATAGCTAAAATAGTGATTTTAAGTGAAAAATCCCGGCGAAGCCAGAAAAGTTTTGAAAATTTTAGTCGTAAAACCTATTTTTTAGGCAATTTTCCTACCCCGTGTGGCCAATTTTCTTACCCCTTGTAGGAGCCATTTCGCGACCCCTTGTGGACGACTTCGCGGAAGGGGGGTGAAAATTTCCACCCCTCCCCCCCTTGTCCACCTGTGCACAAGAGGCGAGATAAGACTCGTCTCTATCTTTGGACTTAATAATATCGGACCTGTTGACTTGTTCTAATTTCTGTGTAATGAATCCTGGCCACAAATGCTAGAGCATTTCCTGAAAGTGGGAAGTTTCTGTTTTTTTCTGTATTTTTTATAGTTTGCAATGGTGGCAACCACTGATATTCAAGTACATAACACTGATTGTTTATACTAAGCTGATGCACAGACTTAAAACATTTCAAATTTTCCAAGTTTAGTCTGTGCAAAACATGTGTAAAGACTAAAGCAAAAAATAGTGTTTGTCGGACAACTGGACAATTTTTCTTGTCGAATTCAAGAAATATTTGTTCTCGTTCTTTGGTTTAATTGGCATTTTCGCAGGTGTTTCGTTATTGTTTATTGAAGACAGTGTTTTTGAAACCATTGTTCTTGAAGTCTGATCATTTGACAGAATATTAGCTTACCTATTTTGGTGGGAGCTTAACAACAATTACTTACCCGTCGAAATTTTCAAATTGGTTAGTGTTTTTGCGTCATTTAGGATACATGTCCATAGGATGCTGTACTAATTTCACAACTATGCTTGCAATGTTTAGATGTCATTAACTCTCTCAGTTGCTGCACCTCTAAACAGAATGGAGATGCAAAAGCGGCATTAGAATTGGCTAACTCTCACTTGCAAGAAAAGTTGAATGGCCAAAATTCGCCCATTGCTGCTGTTTTTCTTCATAGTTCAACATCCCGGCTGGATTTGCTGGACAGCATTAAACAGTTGCAGACAAATGTGAGTAAATAATATGTCTGGGTTTCAAACTACCTGCCTTGTCTTTTCTCAAAATCTCCAAAACTGCTTTGTTCAATTTGTCAGCTGTGACAACATATCATTGTGCTTGCTGTTACGCACTTGTTGCTTATGACTTGCAGTCACAGTCCTTTAGAGTGCAGAAATGTTTGATGAAATCTTAATTTTGAAATTATAGATGTTGATATCTTGTTCTTAAGTGTTTTGGTACCGAAATTGTTATAGAGAGCTCCAAATCGTAACTATGTAGTTGACAATACATTAACCCGAATTTCTGGGTTTATTTGTTTGTGTTTTCAAAATAATTCCACATTTTATTAATTCATTTAGAAATATCACGTATTTCCATTGCGAGAACCCAAATCTCATCATCGCCAAAGAAGAGCAACTTCATCAAGGAGTAAGTTTTGCCTGCATATCTTCCATATGATCGAAGCATAATGGAAAATTCGATAATGATGAACTTACTACTTACTGTAGCCATTCGCAAATGTAGCTTTTCACTAACTATAAAATTTTTTCAGCAGACACTAAACTTCGGGGTAAATTCATCAATATTTCTTGTACCAATATTAATGATAAATGATATCCGAATATGGTTAAGTTTCAATCCAAATTAAAGCATAGCAGTGAAAAGCTAGGATTTTGTCTCAAGCTATGAAACCCATATGGTGACTAGTAATTTATAATTTAAAAATACCTTATCTAAAAGGCTTTCTCTTTTATTCAGGAAGGACGAATGAAGCAAAACGGCGGCGGCTTCAAAACCAGAAGCATCGCGACAGACTGCGTAAGTGAACATAGCAGTTCTGCTAATCAAGGAGGACGATTGTCTAGACATATAAGGAGATAATTTAGATACGGAGTACCGCTTCAGTTTATTGCATTTCTTAGTTTCATCATGAGACTGTTTGTTCAGGAGTGTGGATGAAAACTTGGTGAGCACAAGTACTTTCAGAATTGTTAGTCAACATTTAGTTATCGTACAATAAAACAGCTTTTCTGTTTGGTCGGTGATCGCGAAGGCAGCGTAAAGGATGGTGCTTAATGCTATCCTTTTGTGGTATCCTTTTGTGCAGTGCATTTGTCGTTATTTTATTTGAAACGCTATAACTTTCGCAATTTTGGGAGTTGGAAAGAGCTTTATACATCGTTTTAAAGCGTATAATCGGTACATTCATTTGAGCTTACGGAACCAGCAAAATTAGCACAAAACTTGCAAAACTTTTCTGACATACTGACTTCTGACAGGCTAAATATAGACCAAACATTTTTGAACATGGATTTCTCAAAACTGTAGAATCGGCCAAAATTTTTTCTTGTGTCATGATGTGAAGGACATATGGGCCGAGGACAGTTTTTTGGATTTGGCTCAACAAGCCTCAATACTCCAGATAATCCGTCAAATGTGCGGTGACACGAAATTTGGAAACTTTGTATGCAGTTTTCACGCAACTGGAGATGTTTTAGCTGAAACCAAGAAAAATGTCCCTCCGCAATAGGGCGAATTTTCATCCAGCCGAAAGTTTTGCCAAAATGGTTTTTCAGCCAAATCTCTAGCTTAAAGCAACGAAGTCCAGCTAATAGGCACTGATAAAATGGGCAATTAGACTGCTTATCGATTGAGTATGAATAACCGAAAATTGTTCGTACGATTTAGCAGTCATTTTGAAAAAACTGAGTTTTTCGAAAACAACCGTTTTTTGACCCCAAAAATCGTTTTTGGCTTATACTGACTTAACCACTAGAGACAGCTCAAAGGTTGTAAAAGCAAAAATGTTCGTTTTTGTACCGTCTTTCCATCCATCACAACCAATCTGATGTATCGACTACCTACTGAGAGTATAATGCCAAAAACCGAAAATTTCTCATCTTTTCACCTAAAAATGTGGGACTGGTCCGAGAATGTTAAAGAGCACTAAAATAGCACATTTGAAAAGTTTCATCAACTTTCATAAAGAGTTGAAGTCTTTAGGGTCAAAGTTACACAAAAGGAAGCCACCACCTTAAGGTCGTGCTCCCCTTACGTGCAGATATAGTTGCAGAAAGTGCAATTGTTGCCCGATTTCATTCAAATTTTCAGAAGATGCATCGGGAATGATAATAAACGTCCTGTAAAAACGCCAGCTTGATAACTTTCATGCACAGTGAGAAACGAAAATTTGAAGTTCTAGAACTATATATAGAAAATTATGCCCAACTACTCTAATCATTTTAAAGCTTATTAAGTGCTCTACAACTTTGCTTTTAGACATTAGTCTCTAGCTCTTATCGTTAATGAGCAGTGAATTTTTGAAACATTTTTGCTCGAAAATTGGTTTTTTTGACACGATCTTGCTGAAAACAGGTTTTGTCTAATTGGAGCCAGTGTACACTACAAATGTAGACGCATTTATAATCAACTTAAAGAGCTTCAAAAGAGGCACAAATTAGGTTAATTAGAGCACTGTACACTGAATAAGCCTAAAGTTCTGGGCGAATAACTGTCTCAAATTGTGGCCAAAAGTTTTTGACCGAAGATTGCTCCACAACCAATGGGTGGATCTAAAAGATATACTACAGATAGTATGTTTGGACAATTTGCCCGGGACGGTTTTTTATTTTTCTCTTTATCAGCCTCCAATCAAGAGCAATGATTTTTCAAAGTTGGAAAAAATGCAAAATTTTCAGAAAATGCTCAATTTCTGTGTACTGAAGCAATATTTTAGCAAAATCAAAAAACCGTCCCTGGCAAATTATCTCAGAAACACATTGGATACGGCCATTTTCTTGTTGCGTAAAAATTATTCAGAAAAAATTTTGGTCGAAAATTGTGGCTGCTTTTGGTAAGTTTGCTGCCAATACAAATTAGGTAGACACGTTTCAGTGATACCAAACGACGCAGAAGATGTAGAGCTTCATTTTGATATGTGGTTTAATTCATAACTCTCAATATTGAGTAAGTTACAGCTTTCCAAAGTGGACTGAATGTAAGGGAAGTGCGACCATAAGCAGCTGTCCGTCCTTAATCCCACAACCAGGACAACTTTGGCGGCCTCAACCGCTAAAATTCCCTGTGATGAATAAGCCAACATTTGAAAACCTGTTTAGGAATTGTGAATCAGCCTTAAAACAATCGAGTTGATGGTAGACTGTGGAAGTATTCACTAAAGTTATAATTATCACACCTATTCTAGAGAGAGAAAGGCAGCGTCATCAAAAAAATGTGCAACGAGTAAACGCGCAACACAGACGAGTGGCTAGAAAGGCTCACCATAAACATAAGCACCACAAGTGGGATCATGATGATGATGACGATGAAGGTCGAAGAAAACGGGAAGGTAAGTAAAATGTTCGATATCTTTTATTAGGGGACTCCAAGTTTTTTCGGTGAAATATGCTGAGCTGACTATAAAACTTGAAAAGGCAGATCAATTGTATGCAACTATTTAGCAATAACAAGTGGTTGGTCCTTGAAGGTATTATCGAAAGTTTTGGACAATAAGCTCACCAAATGGTTAACGTGTCAGTTTGCCTTGGCTGGTATTTAATCAACCAGTAAAAGAATTATTTCGGTAGCATCTCATATAATTAAAATAGTGTAGGATATAAACGCTCAGTTATGCTTTTTTACATTTCTTGAATGGCGGACCTGTGAAGTTGAAACCTGAAGAAATCGATTTAGTGGTTTCTATAAAACTTTATACTTTTGGCTTTCTTAGGAACAGGCTTATTTCGGTAAAGCGTAGCAGTACTGAGCTTTGGGCCACATATAGTCCCACTAGGAAAACTGGACCAAACACCATGTTTATGTGTGCGTGTGCATGTTTACGTGATGTATTCTTTGTTACAATTTTTTGCATTCTTCAAGCAACGAAAAATTATTTCAGCGTTAATGCTGCCTTGAAATGCTTATCTTGGACCATTGAAGCAACGTTATATGGTTACATTCATTTAATGTGCGTTCTTCCAAATAAATTAAAAAAATTAGGTGTTCGTTTGCTTTGTTGTTCCGTCTTTATGAAGTTTGTCCTTTCAGCAGCGGCTAGCTCAAAACAGCAAAAGTCGAAGGAGAGACGTGAAAAGAAGAAAGAACGAGACACTAAGCGAAAGGAAAAGAAGAAGGAGAGAAAGGAAAAACAAAGGGATAGAAAGAGTAAGTTTCGAAAAATACACTATTGTACACTTGCAATTTGGAACAGGTAACAAGCATTTCTACCAGAGCCAACAAGGGGAATGAAATATAAAGCTATGCTGTGTTAAGCTGGTAAAAAGACAATAAAAACTTCACGATTCCAACTGTGACATGCTAGATGGTATTGGCAGCACGACATTCTATAGAACGGTGATCCCAGGAAATTATATTATCGTTTCTTGTCAGAATTGCTTAAGCAGAATTCGTTATTGCCCCAGTTTTGATACGAAATTCCTGAATGCAACTACAGACTCTAATTTTAATAGAACGAGCGCAAAATGTTATTAAGATCGTAGGTTCAAAGCCTCATTGTGTCTTGAATTAGTATGGTCTCTAGTGCTGAAGATACAATTTTATTCCAGTACTTGGCATTAGTGGCTAGTTTTGACAGTTTGAAGCTTAGGCTGCTTTTGTTTGGTGGCAGTATTTGTGTGTGCGTAACCTGAGTTCTTGCAGATATCCTGAGTAATCGCCAAGCGAAGTTGGGTATTCGCATTTGGGAGATCCACTGCAGAACGTCCAACCTTCGCAATTCGCAAACACTCAACTTACCAATTACCTCAATTGGTTGTTTGTCACAAAATTTGAAATGTCGTGTGGTGGTCAACCATTCCTGATGTGTTTTGCTTGTTATAGAGAACAGAACTCAGAAGAAAAAGACGACGAAAACACAGACAAAATCTGACTAAGATTTGGTAAGACTGACCTAAAAAATGAGAATGGAAACTATATAGCGACTAACTAAGGTCCTATGTCTCTGAAGATTAGACTGGTTAGATTAATGTTAATCAGCATTAAAACAGCATCTTGGATTAAAAGTGCAAAGTTTAATCGGCTGAGTTTAACGAGTAAGCGGGGTTAGGATTAACCGTATTTTTTTTATCCAGCAAGTATTCTCAGTATAAGCCTTTTTTCTGTAGTTTAATATGTGGACTAAAATGCTTCCATGAAGTGAGTTAAATTTGAGCCATTTAATCCATTTGAGAAGCAGCTGTTAAAATTCGAATCCGGCTGATTTTAATCCATGTAGTTCATTTTTATCTTCAAAATAGGGCCCCATGTTTAGTATGCAATTAATCTTATGTGTATTAAAATTGTAGGGTTGTAAATATTGACTAACAAAAATATTTAAGCAAATGATTGACAATGATTGAACTTAAAATTTCTCATCACCCTTTGATATTTAAAGAGTAATAGCGTTCTTAATAGCTTTTGATTGCTTAGGCCCTATTTCTTTAAAGATTAAACGGATTAGATTAAAGTTAATCCGCATTAAAGAAATAGCACCTCGGATTAAACGGATTAAAATTTAATCCAGCGAGTTAAACGAGTTAAACGGATTAAATTTAATCCTATTTCTTTGATGCACCTAGGATTAAAATTTTAATCTAATCCTATTTTTCTATTCACACTTCGGATTAAAAACTCAACGAGTTAATTTTAATCCGACCTACTTAATCGCTGTTTCTTTAAAGATTAATTTTAATCCGTTTAATCCTCCGCCTGCATTTTCAACTAACTTTTAATCCTCGTGCAGCTACGCGGATTATTCGGATTAAAAGTTGTCGGATTAAAATTTTTATCGTTGTTTCTTTAATGGCGGATTAATTGGATTAAAATCAACTCGTTTAATCCGCGGATTAAAAATGGTCGGATTAAACGAGTTAATTTTTATTCTTTTAATCCGTTTAATCCTGCATTAAAAAAATAGAAGTTAAAATTTTAATCCGGCTGATTCTTAATCCGTTTAATCCGACCATTTTAATCTTTAAAGAAATAGGCCTTAGATTTCAAATCATTCCTTTCAGCTATTACATGTATTTGTTATAGACTAATAGCACAAGGCCTACGAATGATTACGAAGGTTTTTCTGTTAACGAAGCAAACCTGGACTGATAAAATAAATTCTTTTCTTTAAAAAATATTTCGTAGATGTTTTTGGATTAATATAGCATTGATGTTTGCATGGCACGTGAATTCCTAGGGGAAGACTGAGTAGTAACACACAGTAGTGTGCTGCAAGTTCGGCTGCCGGAATTTTCGATTGGATTACATGCTAAGCTTACATCTTCAGCTACTGAGCTAACGAAGCATTGAATTGCAAAACGGATTTTAGATTCGTGCTCAGCGCCCCTGAAAACCCCTGTTTCCAAGTTCCAACAAAATATTTTCAAAAAATTTTTCAGTTCCCCTTGGTCCCTGCTCCCTTACCAAACTAAAATTTATAACTTTCTAAAATTTTTTAAAACAAAAGTTTTTGAATTTTTGAATTCGTCAGCCGCCAGTACGCACACATAAAAATTTCCAAGTTATTGGTCAAAAAACTCTTAGGGCTGGGGGGGGAAGCGTGGTCGCTATTACCCACATTACATAATGGTTGTACATTCTTATTATTAATATTATTCACTGTGTAAGTGTGGATGTTCAGTGTACCTATTACAAAAACCACAGTGACAAGAAAATAAGAGCAAAGAAATAAAACAAGAATACGACTGGTTGAAATTTGCCCTGAAAGATTTGATGAAGAGTGTCCAAGTCGGAGATCGAACCACTGTAGAGTGTTCAGTAGTTAACCCTATCGCAGAGTTATTTCCGCTGACAGCGAGACTAGTTTATACCGCTAATTTCGAGCTTTCGTAGTTCACTTGATACACGAATATTTAACAGGCATAAGAGTAGTGTTGTCATTGGTGCGGCTGCTGGCTTGGAGCTGCTTAGTGAAGGCCAGCATGGATACAGTAAACTCAAGATGGTGACGGAATTTCTTCAGAAACAGGTCAGAAATGTTAGACGACGGCTAAACCAAAACTCAATCTAAATTTCACCGTTTGCTGTCCTACGAACGCTTCCTACTACGCACCGTCTTCCCAAGTAAATTTATAGTAGCACTCAATGTGGTATTAAAGCTTTAAGGTTTTCCGTTTAGGATTTCGCAGCTTTGCATTTACTTTTCTTCTCCTGCCATTTTATTGAATACAGTTTTGGTGCAAGCCCAGTCAGCAGTGCTTATTTTCATTTAGGCAAAACGGTGCTCTTGAGAAGTCAATGCTCAAATGAAAGCATACAGTTCCCACGAAATGGATTTTCAGCTACCGAATTCCATAGTTTGTGGAAGTGAATACAACAGAAAAATGTGAAACCGAAACAGAAATAAAAAAAGCAGAAATATTATTGGTTAATATTAATATTTATTGAAGATATCATTGGGTTGCCGCTTTTTCACAAAAAGGCAACCCGTTTATCTGGGTATGTCCGTTTATTATTTATTATTCATCTCGTTACCACCCCCTGTCCCCCCCTCTAACTTTTGCTAGTGTTGACGTTAGTATGAGTAAATGTGTTGTATATTGCCCTTCACTGACTTTAGCTTCCACCAAAAGTCTATAATATGTAGTCAGGTGAATACCCTATACCTACCTGAAGCTCACTTCCACAGAGCGGTAGTTCATCGTTCATCGCTGTCAGAATCTAATTTTCCGCTCTTTTTGACTCAAATGTTTTTACGGATGCCTTCGGCAGACGTTACATACTCTTCCCATTCGCCTCCTGCACATTAACGACTATTAACCAAAATACAATGAAATTGTTAATTTTAAAGTTTATAGTATTTCTGAGGATATCTTGAAGGATTCTTGTCTCAAATTAAATGCTGGCGTTCATGTAATTTCTTCAGTCTTTGAACAATTACATAGCTCAAAGCAGTAATGCTAGTAAATTTTAGTTTTATTGTAAAGTAAGGTAATTTAACTTTTGATTTAGCCAATAACGCTGATTAAAGTTTTTGTTCCACCTGGAGGTGGAACAACTTACACGGAAACTATCTATGGTTTGTACATGCTCTGTAGCATTGGAGTAGATTCAGCTCTATGTTCAACACACGGCTAGTGTAGTGTGGGACTATTTTTTTCAACCACAGGGGGCAAGGTGCGCTAAATTATTAGCTCTATTTTATTAAGGTATTACTATAATTTAGAAATAAACAGCTTGTACTCAATTTTAATCTAGTTTGTTTGAACTCTTAATTTTCAAACATTATTTTGTTTAGAAATATGCGGAGGGGGTACGAACAAATTTTAGGCTAAATTTACTTATTGGTGCTTTGTTGCAAGCGCCCCCTTCTGCAGATTTTTGAGATCAGATTAAATTGTGACTGTTGTGTGTAATATGCAAATGAGGTGAAGCATTTCTAATCAGTCAGTTTACCTGCGGCGATCGTGTACAGCGTCGTCTATCGGGTTGAATGGAGCCAACATTTTTGTGGCAATTATGGGAATTTATCGGCAGTTTTTCACAATTCTTCAATTCCTCCTCGTTAGTTATCAATCTTAATTATAAATTATTTTAGCTGACGCTACTCATAACTGCTGCATGTAATAGCTAACTGGAGAGCAGCGTATAATTATAATAAGCTTCCTATAAGCGATGGGAGAAAATCTATATTATTTAGTCTAATATATCTAAAGTATATATTTAGCGGTACTGCGAAATAGTAATTTGGCTTTGTCTCACAAAGCGCACACAGTAGCAATACTTGCACACCCAACCCAACTGACAACTAAGCTCAGTCGTGGAACAGTTCCCTTTTTAGGGGTCACCTTGTTATGTAATCCGCAAGTCATCAGTCTTAACTAGAGTTCGTTTAAATGGTAAAATCTACAGAAAGTGAGTCTCAGATTTTGAAACTTACACAGTTTATATAGGTTTATATAGCTTACATAGGTTATATAGGCGAATGCCAAACCTCGTTAACATAGACGCTGTCATTAGTTTTTAGTTAGCGTACTCTAACTAAACCAACTCAAAACTGTAAGTCAGATAAATCTTCTTTATAAAATTAAAAAATTAGAGCCAATTGTGAATCGAACTCAGGTTATTGCGATGGCAGCCAAATGTCTTAGCCACTTCACGTCTGAACTTCTGCGATTCCAGTAGTTTCTCAGTGAATCACATTGACTCAACAGTGATGGTTTAAACAGCAACTAAATTCAACAGCAATTAAATTCAAGAATGGTTAGAATTTGCCAAACGCTAAGCTTCCCTTCTCGGAATGTGTCCAACCAACAACAACTGGTCGTCAGCTAATTTAAATGTGATTTTATGCAATTACTTAGGCATAAAACATTGTTATCACTGAATGTGTTGTCTGTGAAGTTCCACTAATCGATAAACGGAATTTCCGGACTAGTATTGTCAACCGAAAGTGAGAATTCGATTCCACACATTCTGGTGTTATTCTTGTTGGCGAGGCTTGTCTTAGGCCGGCCAGGAACTATCTCCCTGTCCAGGTTGCGTATCCAGCCTTCATCGCACAGCACCCACGTAAAGGGCCTTGCTGGGTCCCACTGACCCTGGGTCTCCAACCTGATTTCTTTACACAATATGAATGTAGTGGCAACTGAGGATAAAGTTGCCGCAATCGCGCTTGCGGCAACACAGTTGCTCCAAAGTTGCATAGTGTGAACTGGCCTTAAGTCTTTTCTTTTGAACAGAAAGGTCGGGTCTGAAATTCAGGGCCCCTGGAGTTTTAAACTTTGTCGTTTCATATCTTCTTGATTTGTACCTGATCTAACCATGAGCGATTTTGGTCGTTACGATCAGGTCAGTCTTCCAAATCCTGTATTTCTGTAGCGTGCTGTTTGTTTTGTTTTTTGTTGTCTCTTGTGGTGAATTTTTTTACCAGACTACGTTCCTACTGCTTTTAGGTTGCAGTGAGTTAATCCTCCTAACGCTATCTAGGTTTTCGTTGGTTTTCGGTGTAGGTGTATACTCAGGGAAACCGTAAGGGAACTGATTACTTAAAAAAACCCCTCCTACCAGATGCACCAATTCATTGGAAGCTTTTAGTTTTTACTCTTTGAAGCAAAAATGAAAAATTCTAGTTATAATCTATTTTTTAAAAAATATTCGGTAGAAATTTTTCGGATTAACATAGCACTGCAGTTTGTATGGAACCTGAATTCCCAGCGGAAGACTGAAACAGTAATGGGCAGCCAGTTCGGCAGCCGGATTGGCGGGGCAGGAAATATTTTTCCCGCCAAAATCACAAAAGCCTAGGGGGAAAATCCAGTCAACAGGGGAGTAGGTCTGGCACCCAAACAGTTGTTGATAAATATCCTGACTGACGTCAACCTTGGCAATGGACCCAAGGGGCGGTGGGCCCTCTAGGTACCGGTTGCCGCGCCACTGCGCCACATCGTCATAGGGTGCAAAGGCTTTCAGATCGGTCACGACGGAGCCACGTTTGAGGATATGAAAGTGATTTCCTGGGCTGGAAATGCTGAATCCGTGCTGGATAAACAGAGCTCGAGCCTTGGACAGTAACCGAAATTCGTGGGGAAGGAAGTAGGCAAAATCGATGTCGTAGTCCCAGGGCACGGGGCCTGAAATCAAAAACAAATCCTGATGTGATGATGGAACGTCCTATCGGCCTTGGAGGTGGAAACTTTTTGTGCAATTGTTTTAAAAAACAATCACGTACTCAGTTTTTTGGAGTTGGAAAGCCATTTTCTAGAGCTGATAATCAGTATATTCCCATCGCTGTATAACGAAACTAGCGAAATAGCTTGGTTTTTTGGTAACGAGTTAAATATGAACAGTCAATCTTTGAGCTTCGATTTGTCAAAACTGTAGAATCGGTGAAAAATAAAAAAGAATGGAAATGTTTGTCAAAAGTTGTAATTGTTCGCAAAAAATCAACAAAGTCAATGCAGATGCCTAAGCGGTCATTAAAATAAAAATAAATGCAATAAATGTTTATGCAGATGCCTAAGCGGTCATTAAAATAAAAATAAATGCAATAAAAACTAAAATACTGTGCCAAGTACTGAGCAAGTAGCACACTTCTCAAATATTAATGAATGTCAAATGCTGTACCAGTGATTACAGTTTTCTCCACACATTTTTGTGTCATACTTTGGTGTGAACTGGAGTCAATTTTCACCAAAAGAAACCAAGATGGCCGACAGTTAACCTACCAATGGCCAGCCGTTGGCCGACCCTGTAAATGCCCAGCACTACCGTATATATAGTGTGAAAGCTTTCTGATAACCAGTAACATTAATAACAGGGGCCGGTCCTATCAACATGGGGTGGAGCTTGATAGGATCGACTCCATTTTTGGGGTTAGCACCAAAATTTCTGGATTGGCTTAATCCTGCTACAAGCTCAATCCTATCAAGCATTTCTGGATCTGGATTAAATTAAGGGGGGGGGCTACGAACGGGTTGGCACAACATCGTCGGAGAGAGCTACTTTCCCGCCCAACGTTAGCCAACATATCAAAGTAAAAAAGTTTAGGGTGGGCAACAATATATCTCATATACACCGTTTTTGGCAGGACGCCAAAGTCGAAATTTTGGTGCGAAAAATGGAATTTTTCAAAAAAGGTTTTTCAGCTCTGGAGAATTAACGGTTCGACCGATTCTGTAACTTTCAGCCATAAATGTTAACTGTTACTAGTGCTAAATATTAAAAGTATTCCGGCTTTCGAGCGTTGCTTCCTTCTTTAGTTATAACAGTTCAAAGTTTGAAATTTTGCAAAAAGTTGCGAGGTGACCGTGCGCCGTTTTCGATCTAATAAAATTGGCAGCCCCTAGCCTACCCCAGCTTTTTACCAGTTATTAGGCTCTAATAGGGGCATACTGTCTGTGAGTTTCAAGGGCTTTGGTTTTCTGGTTAGTTAGTGTGCTAGCCAACTTTTCGTTAAAAATAACCCTTATTTTTAGGCCTGAAAAGCTAGCTAAGCGCAGTAAAAATGGGGTCAAAAAATTTTTTGTCTCAGATTTTGCCGAAAAGGTGGTTATAGGGGTTATTTGACCTGCTGAATCCGAATATTAAATTCGTTTTTCGATATGACGCTTCCTTCGTTCAGTATGTGATTACAACTGTCTTAGAGCGTTTTGGAGCGATCGCCATCCATACTTCGAGAAATCAATCTAGCATTTATAAACATTGGAGCGAGGTTTATAGTGACATAGCTTTCGGCACATCTTGGTGCACTCACTGGCCTGTAATGTGCAAAGTTTCAGCCGATTCTGCCACAGTACTTTGGAGTAATTGACTCACATCTTCGAAATGGCGCCAAATAACAGCGACAATATCGATAATATAATCCAGCACTGCGAACACAGGGATTAACGAAATCACGTCATTTATACCAAAGTTAAGACAGATACTTGGAGTATTAATTGCCGCAAAGTTTGGTTCATTTGGTAAACTACAGCTCATTAGAAGTTAGTTAACCTCCACCCGTATAGACCTACAACACCCAATTTTTCGCATTTTGATCGTATCGCACAGAAAAGTAGGCAATGGTCTAGAGATTATTTTACGCGATATCAAAGCACTATATATCAGAACTAATTCCTGAAAATTTGGGTACTGTGCCTTGCACATAGCGATCAGGGCGAGGCGAAGTTTGTGTACGTACCATGTCGAGGTTTGGACCGACAACGCCAACTTCTGATGGCTCCACAGGACGCTATGCTGTATGGAATTCTTTCAAACTTTAAACTATTTTACACTTAACCTAATACTATTATGTGGGAAAAGACTAGCTAGCTTTTCCAACATCGAACTTTTAGTGAAATTCGTAGCCCCCCCCCCCCCTTAATCCGGATTCACAGCTTCCAACCCTATTTTCAATCCCAGTCTCAATACCAAATTTTCAATCCGAATTTGTTGATAATTTGGATTGGGATCGAGTGTTCGCCCCGGATTGAATCTCTATTCAAAACCTTGGATTAAGTCAACCCCGCTATGATGGGATCGGGGTTCCATTTTCAATCCTATTTTGAATTCGGATTCACGTTTCAACCCGGATTGAAATGTTTGATAGGATCGGCCCCATGCGGGCTGTCAATGAATGCCGATACAAGCAATCAGCCTGTAGAAATGTGCCCATATAATTTAGATGTCAATTTACAGAGAGGTTTGTCAGAAAACAAGGCTTGTTTTGATGTAGCTGAAGCATAGATAGGTAACCGTAAAAGTGTCGCTGTTTAAAGATATATAAATAAATAAATATATATATATATATATACATATATATATATAATATATATATTATTATATAATTTAAAAAATACCTTTCCAGGACTGTGCTCCTAAGAGGGTACCATAGATGGCCCAATGAGTGATCGAACTATTGGTCAGAATGCTATCAATCAGGTGAACCATATCAATGAGGTCCTGTCTTTCGTCCCTTAAAACAGTTTAGAAATTAAAAAGTTAAAACGACAAGCACATGTCATGTCCAAATGTAGGGCTACCTACATAGCTATGCGAGATCCGTCTATTAATGTATGTAATTAACTAAGCTGAGCTTTTGGTAAAAGCGGTTTAGTCTTATGCTCAGGCAGGCTTTTTTATCTGTCAGAGGGTAAGTTAAGTTAAGTGTCATGCTTAAAACTAGTGTTGTTAAAAGTTTAAGTTTAGGTTTAAGCTTTCAAACTCAAAATAAATAATTTTGCAAGAAGATGGTTGTCAATTTTACTGCTAAGCTAAGCTGCCGAATCCTAAAAAAAGGTAAAGTGACCACTGGAGAGAACTCCAACCTACAGAAGGTTATAGGGTGCCGGTGCTTATCTCCGGATTCACAGCCCGAAGCCAGGAGCAACAACTCTAATGTTGACTACATCTGTGGAAGGGGGGGCCAGCCCTTCATCAGGCATTACGCCAGAACACAGACTCCTGTTACCTTCCAACCGCAGTGGTACCCATTTACCGACCAGTTAAGGATAGACAGCTAGGTAGGCTGGAGCCCACGGCGAACCGATATGTGCTTAGTCCCTTGCTCAAGGGGATTTGTGAAAGCCTTGTGGCAGCGGGGGTTCGAACCTAGGACCGTCAGATCTTTAGTCGATCCACCACTCGGCCATTACGGCACATTTCACAACACCGAATCCTAGTGTATTTCTACGGGTTGCTTGCTGAAAAATACCGGTCTCCGTTTCAGTTCACTTTATACTATTATTGGACTCATCCAGTCATAGTTAACGCGGCGAGTCCAAGCCCTACCACAGTTAGGGATAAAAGGTAAGGAAAACCAGGCCTAGGGGTAACCAAAAATGGCCTGAAAATTAGTTGCAATCCTGAAATTACAAAAAATTTCCGGAAGGAAGAATTTTCGAAGGCTTCGTCGGAATTTTTTCGTTGAAGTTCCCATAGCTTCGCGAAACTCGGCCAACATTTCGAAAGTTTTTTAAAAGCTGAAGCTTTTGTTGCAAAGTATGAGAAAATTGCAAATTTTAATAAAATTAGCGTTAATATTTTAAAATTTCATTAACTAATCTGAAGAACTTGCTTCCTCAAAAATTTCAGTTCAAGATAGTCCTTCAGATCTGTCCTTCAGATAGTTTCAGTCCTCTCAAACTTATCTTGGGACAAGCCCCCTCAGGATTCGATGCATTGTAATATGAACTTACCCAAAGTTGAATTAATGTCAAGGTTTGTTTCAGTTTCCGGCAAAGTGAAAGAAAGCCTATTTTTAGTTCATTTCAAATGCAAGGTGATGACCACCAACCGAATGTGCAAAATGTAAGCCAGGAAACTGGACCCGTAAGATTTGTCAAAAACAACTCAACCAAGTTTCCAGAAGGAGTCTCTAAACCTGGTCGACATCATAAAGGATGATGTCTCCTCCTTTTTGTTTCCAAAAGATTTTATCAAACTTCTGAATAGATCAAAAACATACTCTGTAAGAAGGCAGGAATCATTGGCTCGGGCCATCTGCAGAACCGAGCAGAGGAAATTAAATAAGATAATCGCTATTAAACTGAGCACGCAGTAGAGACAGATTAGGCGAAATTTTTGATGCAAACTTTTCGACTTCCAATTTCCAGCAATTGAGCTGACATAAAGTTGCATTCTTGCCCAACAGCTGCAGTCATCTAAAACAGTCAGCGGAGGAACAAATCTGTCCATCAGTCGGATTTTAGCCTAAATTCGGTAAATTCGGCACCATTTTACGGGACTGCGGGTTTGATTTTGATGAATCCGTTGTTACTCAAGTGCGCAGTCTAGAAGTACACAATGGTGGGTAATATAGTTGTGCTCCAGTTAAAGGTAGTTCGTTGGTACTATTGAAAATAAAACAATGTGACTGAAACAAAAAATTATCCCACAAGCAGTTAATAATAAAACCAAATTAATAGTAAGAGTACTTTAATAGTTCCCAGTAAATTGCTATCTAGAAATTTGTAATTTTCTCTGGTAAAAGATTAGCTGGAAGCTGTTGATTCCCTTCTGTTACGCTAATTTTTCCCAGTTTTTTCAAGTTATTCACAAATTTGTACAGCTTGATAATACGTGAAAAGAAACTAATGCATTTTCAGTACTCCCCTATTTATGTTGTGAATTTTTAATTGCTTCTTCAATTATATTTTCAGATTTTACCATTGTACAAACTTTTTGCTCGGTCTCTTATTACTAATACTGTTCCAGAAAATCGTTGAGTAATATGATTGAATTGCTCGAAAGAGAAAAACTATTTTAAAGTTTCTCTTTTCCTAATTTTAGTGGCCATTACTTTTAGACTATTTCGTCCATGTGCAACATTTGAATCCCCTTAAATCAGTTTTCAGCAGAATTGCCGCAGATGAAGTTAACTCCGAAACCTCACCCTAGTCGGTATATTCCTTGGTTAGCGGGGTCAGCGCGTACATTTCGCGGGGAATGAAAATGCGGACACTGAATAGATAATTGCCACAACAATTACCCGAGGCTTTTCAAGGCTGTCATTACGTCCATTACGTCCACCGTAATGCCGATGCTGAGCTAGCCACCAGTTGACATTTTAAACGGCCATGGAGGGATTGGAAATATTGTGCCAGAGCTTTATTTCTCTGAAAACTATGTGCTTGGCATGATCCTGCACTTGAAGCACAGTAGACAACTTTTCCCTGAAAGGGACAATACGCCCAATATTCCGTTGTTGAGCCGTTTAGATATCACACGTCAAAAATTTCTCAATAATCTACTTATTCGAAGCCAATTTTCAACAAACAAAATGCTGTTTTAGGACTCCTCAGTGGGTAGGTATTTGCATTATGAACAATATAGGAACATAGAATATTAACACATGTTTCTAAGATCGAGATAATGCTAAACATACATAAGTTGAACCTTGGTTCAAATACATTTCCCAATTTAATGTCCTTCGTGACATTACATTTATGGCCTCTGATAAGTGGTCTTTAACTAAAGAACCTCAAAGCTCTATAGCGTTTCTACCTGGGCTGGTGGACCAAGAGAAAACCGAGGACAAGCCAAAAACGGGAGGCGCTAGGCGCCCGTGTACCAAAATACCAGGACCTAGGAGAGAGAAGGAAAGAAGGTGGTGCAGCTTTTCGTTCAGGATAGAATGTAAAGAATCGGCCCAACCGCGGTTGGAACCACAGCTCTTCAGATCCAGGAACAGACGTGCTAACCACTACAATACAGGGACATCAGCTGAACTCCCATATCAATCTTGTCTATGCCTACTTCCCTTACAGCTGAATGTCAAACAATTTTGAAAAATTGACAACCTACTGAGAATTGAACTAGGACTAACAGAGTGGCAGCCTAATGTCTAACCACTACACCGTTTCAGCTCGTGTTGTGCTGGTTTCTCAGTTGATTCACACTGATTGGCTGGCTCCAAATAGAGATCGTGAATATTGGGATTAGTTGAATGAATAAATTAGGGGCATGCGCTGAACCAATCTAAATCTGAAATTCAGCATATTGTTGTCCCTAAATTTGTTGCCTGTGAAGGCGATCCATAACCGATAAACGGTTGGGGAGTATTTCGTTGACAAATAGCGCCAGAGCGTATTTTGAAATTCAATGAAGGAACAGATTTGGATTTGTCTTTTCTGAAAACCAATAGGACTGTTTTGACTATTTTTTGTTGACTGTGAAAATAGACATGCCACTCCATGTGTTGAAGATAGAGGAGCCCTCTGAGCATTACATGCATTTCATGCTATTAACCCGGGGAATATGCTACGCTCCAACGAAACAAGCAAGATATTGTGCAGAAGATTAAGTTTCCGCTGGACGAACATTTTCAGTAACCGTAAACCTGCTGCGCAGCTAATTCCTTCATACGGAGTTTTTCATGCTTTACAGAAAACACACGTGCAAAACATTGTGTGAATAGTTTCTACAATATTAGAGGAATTAATATTAGAGGAATTTACTTTTATTTTTTTAGTTAAATTTAAACATAATATTGCGTATTAGCTGCTGCACTTGTTTCATGCATTCAAAAAGTTTTTGCCGAGCGGTTAATGCTAAAAGTTCATGAGTCATCATCATCATCATCAAGCAGAATATTGAGTAGAAAGTTTCCGGTTTGAAATTGCCATTACATATATGCGTAATAATTATTTGATTTGGAAACAGAAGTTCCTTGGAAGAAAAGAGAAGAATTCACACACAAATCATGCAGACCATATGTTAAACCATTGTGTACACGCATTCATGCTAAAATATATCTTTGTCAAACAAACTGCATGTAAGGGCCCGGACGGAGCAAACATAAGAGACCTGCTGCGCTGAGGCGCAGCAGGAAAAATATCTGTGAGACTCGACTATTACTTAATCCCTTTATTCAAACTTGGTACATGGTTAGTCCTGAAAACTGAAATGAATAAGTGTAAGTAAAACGTTTGCTGTTACACACAACTTCTTTGCGTTGAGCTGATCATAATTTGGCCCGTCAAGCAAACAGCTTAGTGCTCTCGAAACAAACAACTTTTTAAGCTGTTTAGCCAAACTATGCTGGGTACCATAGCGTTCTTTGTTTGTTAAGCAAAACTTATCTTTTAAGACCACCTTTAGTCTACCCGCTTCATTCACCAGCCAATGTCACACTCTTATCTATTATGTACTCTGGTCAACTGCATGAACCTTGGAACTAAGGACAAGCTGAGTTACTATCAGCCTGAAGCAGAAGTTATTGGATCGAATGGAACTAAATCATCCAGAGTGAACCTGTGAAGACCTGTCAAGGTGTAAACATCCTAGCGTTTGTTACCAGGCAATTGACTGAAGATGTAGAAAGCAGCAGATAGCTGTTATCATCAAGTCTGATGCCTGAAAAATTATATCACGGCTTCCGTGGGTATAAATTATCTCCGACAACGAGCAGAGATGGTCCTAAAAGTTAGGCTCAGTTTGTTAGTACTCGAAATTTATTGCCTCTTTTACAGGCTGTCATGTGAAAGCACTTTCTTCTAAGAGTTTAATAAATGTATGTAATGTAGCTATGTAATGTATGTAAATTAATTTTACATACACCGATTAATTAAAATTTATGTAAACTAATACAGTGGTCTAAGTTTTGTTAAAAGTTTTCTCTGACAGCCCTATTACGATCTGAGTTAGGAACTCGTTTTGTTCCTGCAAAATCTTACATGCTGCAGGAAAATTGCAGTTAGTGTAGTCTCTCAACCTTAGCACAAATACTTGTTCACTCTTAGTTCTTAGGTTTTCTGAAGCAAGACACAGCTAAAAAACCTAGTCAACGCCATAATTTGTGATCCAACATGCTATTGGAAATATTTTTTATGCAAACTGGGATAACATACATGTATATCTTGAGATAATTTGGTGCGGACGGACACAAAATCGAAGTTCATTAGACAGATGTTAACATTTCTTTTCCTTTCAATTTTAATTTCAAATTTATGTCATCTTTGACAATAGCATTACTCCTGCTGAATGCGCAAAAAAGTTCAGATTCGAAGTGGTTATGGAGCTTTTTTGTAATGCAATTTTAGACCATGCGTTGGTTACAGAAAACAGCCGTAAACATTAAATCAGTGCTGACATTAAACAAATCTTGTAAACAGCCCATAGTTTTCATTCATTTCCTTAATAAATATCCAAAGCTGAAACAGTTTTATGCCCATTTTAGGTAAAATCTAAATTTAAATTTAGGTCATCTAAAAAATTTAAATTTAATGTATCTAAATATGAATATGAATATGTCCATTGCTGTCCCCTGTGACTTCCTGCTGAAAAGCACGCACTAAATTTACTTCGGTTATGAACTTTGAACTTTGAACCAGCTTCAGTGTGAAAGCTTCCTTCAGCTTTTTTGCTTGAAGCCTCTATTAAAAATCTAGTTGGAAGATTGTCCCACAGTAGTATCAAAAGTGCGTATGAAACGCATTGAGCTTAGGAACTTCAGTAATTCAAAACTGTCACTCTCCGCAAAAAATACATTTTCCCACCTAATCTGTATGCCTGGAGAATGTGTAACCAAGACCCTCTATAATATGTTTCCTTATATTTTCCATTGATGCTGGGCTGAGAAGCGGGAACTACCGCAGTTGGCCCAGTGCCAGCCAGCTTCCACAAATTGGCTTTGTATTTTGGCATCGGTACTCATGAATTGCCCAATCCTGCTCCTCTGACTGCACTGCCCAAATGGACTCATAGCATCTTAACTGGAGTGGCAAGCTTGCCAGATAAGATTGGAGACATTTCCGGCGAAACCTGAAGAAAATAGCCCTTTGAGCACCTCTTCTAACGTGACAGCAGCCTTGCTGGCTGAACAATCAACCAGCAATGATGTCGCGAAACTTTCTTACAAAAATAAGTTCAAGGCAAGACATAATAAATAGACCAGATGAGAAGATGGTTAATTTGCGTAAGTTGTCGTAAGCATAATTTTATTTCATTCATATACAATGCACTGGATTACGAGATTACACTGTTATCAGAATAATAATGAGTCAAAACAGACACCAGAGATTACACTGTTAGATGTAGTCGGGAAATCCTGTCTTTCTTTTGTTTTTCAACATTAACGGCTTCAGATTGTTTATTTGATGGTCTTTCAATTTGTTTCTTCTGGACAACCCGTTGTCCAACCAAAGGAAGCGACATCGTTGCCAAAACATTAATGACAGTTATAGCAGAGCAACCTGTCAAAATGGCGCTAATACCGGCAAAATTTGACAACATTCGCAAGATCTAAAAAATTAAAGGAAATTATATCACTTCCAAGCTGAAATAAAATAGTACTTTCCATAATGGATGCGTTAAGCTGTAACGTCAAACCGTTACTCGAATTATGCTTATGAGTACGGAATCTTGAATTGAATTCAGTGGCTTTTGAATTTCTTAATGTCAATGAACACAGAAAACTAATGTCTTGAATTTATCTGCTTGCTATCATATCCATTTCAGTATTCAATTTATCGATTTCAATTCAGTTTCAATTTCATATCAATTTATCTGCTTGCTATCGATTGCAACTTGTACCAACTTTCAGTTAAATAAATGATTTCCAAGCAAAGCTGCAATATTTATTCGTGATCAAAATAACATACTATTTCATTTAGAGTCATGACTATTTTGAACTGCTAGAGTGACATGCGTCATTTAACAAACAGAAGTGAAAAGAAAAAATCCTCGAACACTATTTTGATTACAAATCACGAATGCGAAAGCAGGAAAACGTCTAAACGAAAAAATATTTGACCGTTCAGTATACTCTAAATTTGAAGGAAGTTTTCGTCTGGACAAGTAGGATAGTTACTATTCCGAATTCAGCACAAACAATTAATTTATACAGATCACCACGAAATGAATTCGCTCACATCGTATGCAGGCTTCTCCACATATGAAATATAGTGGTCACTGGTAAGGTAGACTACTACTTCTGCTGTCCTGAAAATGTCAAGCTGATCAAGCCTTATGCAACGAGTTAGCTCACAGCTATGTTAAGCTGGTCACGCTTTCAGACAGATTATGCGAAAAGTTCACATGAAGGCGTGAAATCGAATCTCAATTACATTGTAAACGCAGTTGTACAATACTGTTCAAATGCACTGTATTAGTATTAAACTAACTCTTGAATTCTGTGCCATGATAACACGTAAAACATTACATCATATTTAAAAGGAAAATGTAGACTGTAAGTTCGAGAAATTAAAAAATTAATTTGATTTACGCCCTAAGAATTAATTTCATCAAAAACAGGCTCTTTGTGACAGATTGACTTTGACGCTATTCTGTGACAGAAAGATGCCATGAAGATTCGTATTTAGGCTAAAGCTTAGGTCTTTAAACAGTCACCAGTACCAATAATATTCTTAGCAGATAGGTTTTTGCTAGATCCTGTCTGAACATTTTTTCGGTACAGTTTAATTCTTTGATTTACACACTCATCCTGAACAACGTTCACGTTGAATGTTTTTCAGTATGATCTGCAAGTAACACCTGCTGATAAGCTTTGAGATGTGAGTCGCTCAAAAATAATTTGTATCAGAACCGACTGTAGCAAACAATAAAAGGATGCTTCTTATTCCGATGCCAGGCAATGCATCATTTAATATAGAGCAGTAGACTTACGGAGTTCCGTTAAATGTCTTTTGGTTCTAAATTAAAGCAATGATTAATGTAAATACAAATGTTTGAGCCACGTAATTAGTAACAATAATATCAACAGCTATAAACAATAGCCATTGTTCCGAGTCGTTGGATAGTTTTAAATCATACGTATTATTTTCCTGCTGCACATGTATTTTTAAACTTTACTCAGTGATACCGAAGCATACTTTAAAGCACGATCTGTTACGATGCAGCGATCAAATGTTTAACCCGATCGAGCCAAATTTAATGGAATGTTAGATTCATTTACTCGAAGATTTTGTACATATATAAAGTGCATTGTAATGGGTATGTCAGCTTTAACTACACCGCGAGTGTAGAAGGTTTCCGGAAAGTTGAGAAAAACGACTCGAAAGTTGTCAACAAATGTCTCGAAAGTTGCAAAAATGAAAATCGAAATTGTCTCGAAATATTTCAAAATTTCTAGAAATATTTGAAAAATGTCTCGAAACATGTATTTATTTGGCATGTTTGCGTGCAAAAATGTTCTAGACAAATTCATCAAATGTCTCAAAATATTTTCAAGAAGTCTCGAAAGTTGAAAATCTTTCGAGACAAAAAGTCTCGAAAGTTGAAAAATATTTCGAGACAAATCGCAACTTTCCGGAAACCTTCTACACTCGCGGTGGAGTTAAAGCTGACATACCCATAATCCAGTCATGCCATTACATAAGATTGATATTACCAAGAGTGTATAATAGATAAGAGTATGAAACTCTTTAGCTAGCGGGTAGAAATCATGCTAAGTATGCTCGGTTTATTAACTCGGGACCCCTCCTCCGCAACTTCCGTGGGATTCCACTTAGTACGAATTACAACGCTTCCATATAAGCGTGTGTCTGTGCGTCTATCAAAACATTTTGAGCACGCACTTATAGCAGATGCCGTGGTACCAAGTTGGCTGTAGTTCCAGCTAAATTTCCGTGCTCTATTACATCACAAGGCTTGCAGCAGTCCGTTCATTAGTATTGGCAATAGAAAGCCTTAATGGAGCAGATTCAAAGGGACCACTTCAGTTTACTCGCCAAGTCCTGATACTTCTGAAAATGTGCTCGAAAATATGGAATCCAGCTAATTTGGTTTTCATATGCCTGATCCGCGGAACCTCGCTATAGGTGTGTACTCAAAATATTTTGATAAGAGCACGCTCGCTGATTGGCCCATTAGCCTAGGGCTTACTGTAGGTCATTTATTAGTCATTTTAATTAATTAATTATAACTTTAATTGGGTTAATACAATTAAAAAGCGACAACTTTGTAGCATGCTTTCTGCACAAAAATTGTTGCAGATTACATTCCTACGACTTTTTGTATTTTGCAACAATTTTTATATGATTAGAAAGAGCAGAAAAAATGTTACAAAGTTGTCGAATTAATTTTTTGATTGCATTAACCCAATTAGACTTATAATTAATTAATTAAAATACCTAATAAATTAGCTACAGTAAGACTTAGGGTAATGGGCCAATCAGCGAGCAAACAGAAGCTTATATGAAAGCATGTAATTAGTGCTAAGTGTGACCCTCTTCCGGAAGTTACGGGCGGGGTCCCGAGTTAATGAACCGCGCATATCTAGCATGATTTCTACATGCTAGCTTAAGAATTTCATACTCTTATCTATTATACACTCTTGATATTGCTTACAAGTGAATGTGCGCGTGAGCTGATGGTGTGAGATATCTCATAATATCCTTTCCTAAAATTCAGAATGCTTTATTTTGCACTGATCATAACGTTTTCGGCATTAACTATTCGACATCTTCACATAGGTCTACCCAGTTATGTGAATCTGAAATCTTGTTTACAAAGATGACTTGCAATCCTGAAAATCTTTGAGTATGGAGGTTACTGTATGTAACTAATAATCTCTATTGCGCTCTGTGAACAGTCGTTCCGTGTCAGGGGGACGTCGAGCCATATCTAGCGAAGTATTTTTATAAATATCAAAGATGAAGAATTTGACAAATTTTGCTGTTACAGAGAATATTTCAAAACAAAAATCAGGAATTTCTCTACTCAATCCGAAAATAACTAGATTCAAATAGCAAATATCAAATGTTTGTGTATTTGCAAACCTTAAATTCTTAAAAACAAAAATCAAACATAAACACCTTGTTCTGATAGGCTGGAGGCTTCAGCCAATCATACAACAGCCACATAGTCAAGTGCTTTGTGCTAATGAAACCTATCGGATTGATGTTGCAGCTCTGCTGTAGCTTTATATATTTCTCGAAATTTTATTTTATATGTAGTTGTAAATTATAGTGGAAAAGCTTATCGCATGTGCAAAAATATGTGCAAGTTAGAACTCCAAATATACAATGTTAAAACTGACTGAAAGAACTGCAAGACTGCAACCCCGTAGCAATCTCTAAAGTTTTAAGTAAATGTAGCAAGCAAACGGCTATGAAATCCTGAAGGATTTTAGAATTTGGTGCTTAAGTTTCGCAATTATGTAGGTTCAATAGGTTTTTGCTATTTTTGCATTTTTTTCGATCATTTATTTTATTTAAAAAATGATGACAAATTCTGCATATTTGATGGAGCTGGTTTTTATCAAGCTGTGGTCATACTCAGCTGGTTTAACCATATAAAAATCTCCATTGTTTCTTTCATGACAAAGATTTAGACTTTATCTTTAATCAAAAGTGGGTCGGTCATGTGGGTCAAAAAATTTCCCGCGGGTCATGGGTGTGGATCAAATGCGTAAGGTCAAGGGTCCGTGGGTCGCGGGTCGGGTGCGGGTCAAAAATTTTGAACCACTTCCAGCTCTGTGGGAAGATTCAAGATATCCATAAAACGTCCCTCGTTACACATTTCTTTTAAATTAAAGTCTTGTCTCATGTTGCAATGAAAACCGCCTGTTCATATTTAACTGTTTTTAACTAAAAATTCTCCTTTGTCCTAATTTGTCCTAATTTCACAGAATGAGTAAACTGTGTAGTTAGTTGAATATTGAACCTTGATTCTGTCCATGTCCCGTTTTCAACGCTGTGCCAACATAAATCGGGCCCTGGACGGATCTTGTACCAACAAAAGTTTAAGGAAAGTTATTCCATTAACAAAAATTTTCATACAAATCCGTCACAAAATTATTACTCCGAATATTAATACAAGACCGCAATTTACAAAGAATTTGCAGCAGTACTTTAATTTTTAGGACCTTGTCCCGAAAGAATACAACAGTAGTAGAGAAAATTAAGATTAACTCTTAACTCGTTTAGTTCGACTCAAGCTTGGCTTTACCTCTTCTAACTTTTTTATAAAAAGGATCGAGTTGAGTTTACTTGTTTAATTCTCTTTAACCCATTCGCGAAAAAAGCAAAAGAAAAATTGAAACTTTAATCAATTTTTAACAAGAATTAGCTAAAAATTCTCAAAATATGTTAGAATCTTATAGCTATTGTATATCTGCCTATATATTGCGGTTATTTTCTCAAACACTTTTTGTGTAAATAACGGGGATTATTTTAGCTAATGATTTGTTAAATGCCGTAAAAATAAACTGTGAACTTTTAATGTCAAACTAACTCTGTAACAGTTTGCTCTAATTTTAAAATATAATTTACAACTACATATAAACTAAAATTTTTGAGAAATATATAAAGCTACAGCAGAGAATTTAAGGTTTCCAAATGCACAAACATTTGATATTTGATATTTTAACATAGTTATTCTCGGATTGAGTGGAGATATTTTTGATTTATAGTTTTGAAATATTTTCTGTAACTAGCAAAATTTGTCAAATTCTTGATTTTTGATATTTATCAAAATATTTAGCTAGATATGGTTCGACGTCCCCTGGCAGTTCTGCTATAGCAAAAATGTGTAATGAAACTGCAGCACCTCCACAGCAACATTATGAGAAAGCTTGGCAAACGGTTTCACAACATGTTTATGCGTCCATTACTTAAGCTTACAAATCGGATAACAAGAGTGCGTAACCAGTTAAGATTCCAGTTAAGCTACTTATATGTTTGGTAGGGATCTAGCAAGGAATTATAGGAGTTTTCCTTGATTCTCAAAAGGGCCCAAAAGAGGGATCTGCAATACCGATTACTCTTTAGGGTGGCTCGCTAACAGCCTGCCAATTCAGATAATTTTAGATTTATTTGACGACACTCAAAGCGGGGATAGTTTTGATGATCCCAGCTGTTGCCGTCTCTCCAAACAACAAACAGGGATGGGTTACGTTTCTAGCATCTTCTTCTTAGCAGCAGCATTCGAACGCTTTTGAGCAATGCAAAGAAAAGGAATCCCTCCAATGTCTTACTTTGTTACTGGTACGTTATTAATGCAATGAATGCTTGTCAACACGGCAACTTTAACAGCGGACAACAACAACATACTTTGTCATTCACTTACTTACTTACTTACTTCACTCACTTACTTCGAACTGCAATTCACTGAAAATAGGTATTATTCCAAGACATCGGTGATAAATTACTTGCATTGGAGTGGACAATTGCAAAAACGTTCCCATTCACCATAGTTTTCTGTGTATTTTCCGGCGACACGGTACAGGCAATTCCCTTAAATATCAAAGAAAACTTGTAGACTGTGGCATTTTAAAAAAGCAACTGAGGAAGTAAACTTATGTGAAAATAATGTCAATGTTCCCCAGAAATGCAGTGAAATTATGCGCATATATGGTCCTCCCTTAATTGCTTAAGCAGATAACGTATCGCAGAAAAACTGTGGATAGTTGTTGTAACAGATTTTCCAGTAAGTCCATGCAAATGACTACTAAATGTTTAATATGGTGATGTTAAACAAAACAAGTAGGCCCCAAAAGGGGCAGTATTCCTTTATAGACCTTTTCTTTATTCAATTGCAAACTTGTATTTGTAGGAAGCTCCAGGTTTTGTTCCCAGTATCACTTGCCTTCCCTCATCAGGGAGATCATACCTATGCTTGCCATGCCTGGCTGAACTTGTGATGTCCAGCACAAGCTAGTGCCTACCTAAAGCACCAATGTGTAGCTCCCAAGCTACACTGGTGCTCAAAAATTTGCAACCGTTTAGATTGCTGACAGTCGAAGACTGCGCGGCGGCTCTCAGTTCTGTTCCTTAAATAGGTTTTAAACCTAATTTGCATAATCCAAATGCAAAAAAATTTGACCTAAGCTAGCCCTGTGTTGAAGATAGGGCTTCTAAATGGAGAAATGACTCACTGTGCACTAAACATATAAGTTTCCATTTTATACATTCCTGCTCCAGCAGGAATAAAAATGATATATCATTGTTGTGGTTATTATGATTTTGCAGTTCAAGCAAAGGAACTATTTTGCGAAGTGAAACTCTATAAGCACAGATAAGACATTAGGTCTCTGTCTTACAAAATGTGAAGTTTGATTGGCAATTGGGGATATCATGATTTGGCGACGGAGGAATTGTCTGATCTTGGCACCCACAGGCTTTGATTACATTATATTGATAGCATGATAACCTACAAAGCTGAAAAAGTCGCCACTTGTAGTTGTAAGCTAAGGTTGTCATAAAATAAAGTTCCCATTAAATTAATATAATTACAAAATGTTAAGAAACTAGTCATGTTAAGGTTATCAAAACAACACAACAAGTTGCTAGAAGGAGCCTCAAAGCCTGGTAGACGTCACGACGGATGATATCTTCGCTTTGTAGGGAAAATGTGCAGTCCCCTTTGGCATTACCCTCAAGCCTTGACATAGATTGGATTCTGGGGTGCTTGCCCCAGGAATATTTGAGGAAGCTTGTGCCATGTACGGAGTTTTCGAGGAAGCTTCTAATATCATAGCCAAAAATTAATTTAATTAGTTCCAGAATCAATGTCAATATTAATATAATCGCAATTTGTTTAAAATTTTGTGCAGCATTTAATAAATGTCCATTTTGTTGAACAAATAAGAACCCTATTAAAAAAGATTCCGACTAAGTCGGCTATTATTTGAGTCCTAGTCCTAGTATTTATATTAATAAATGTTTAACCATGATTAGATTGGAGAAGCAAATCCAGCAGTCAAACCTTAAACAGAACTTCATTATGGATAGCAGAAGCTTTCCTAGCAAAAATCTGCTAACCTCTATGTGATATGATTTATTTCCATATAAAAAATCTGATTTATTTCTAGGATCCTGAACACAGCTTCCATAGGGTCTACCAAGTGACAGTTCTTCTACCTGAAATCAATGACACTATTTTAACCTGCAACAAATTTTATTTTCCAATAAGCCTGGAATTGAAATAATGTTCCTTCAAGCCTCAAGTTTAGCAATGTCCCTAATCTTCATTTATAAGTAGATATCTTAAATTCATTTTGTAACTTAAGTTGAACTTAGAAACTAAAACTGCAAAACTACAGGAATTGAAGAGCATCAAACCTACATATTTAACTCCAAACGTTGAAACATGATCTTTGGAAACTAAATGACCATTAACAAGTGGCACAGGACTTTCATCCCATCTATGAATAAGAACTTTCAAACCATCAAATTCTGAAGGTTGCATTAACGGACCAACAGTGGTATTCAGCAACATAGAAAGACCTGAGATTAAAAAATGATTGAACATAAATAGAGAATAAACCAGCTGTTAGAGAAAACCATTGTTGAAGATTACAATGTATAGATGCGCAAGGTTAAAATAATAGTTGGAACATGTGTTGTATAGTGCTGATATGCTGATACTAGGTATGTTAACGTGATAAAACAAACAGAAACGGATTAATAGTCGTATAATAATTGTGAAAAAATATGTTTAAATATGCAGCAATGAAGGCTCAAACTCATTAGATATCTTATATTCAGTCCGAAAATTTGGACAGTGTACCATTGGTTTCTCCGGGCTTTGACGTATGACCACGAGGACGAAATTTGGCACAGCTTCCTTGGTTGGCGTCAACGATTAAGGCAAATGTTTTCCTACAACAATATTGATAAATATTAATCAAAAACCAGAAAGACACAATATAAGGAAGTTAATACTAATGCTTATATCTTTGTACGTGAACGGAAACAATGACTTTGTTTAGATCGGCTGATGTCTGCGTTTGTGCCAGCACTACAGTACACATATCTGTCGCTAAATTCAGCTAAACATCTTAAATTTGCGACTGTTGTTTTAGTTTGGCTAAAGTTATGCACGTGACTCGATCCTCTAAAGACTGACTCATTGACAGTTTGAAACCTAGCGGTCAAGTCAGGTCTTAAAAAAAATAGTTCTTTTCGAGACGTTGTGTATTCGTTTGAATGCATAGACTTAAACACTAAGCTTCTTAAACGATTACGATTAAATCAATAATGCTGCTTCTTTATACGCAGTGATAAAACTGACTACTTACTTTTGGCATTGTAACCCTTGGAAAGAGCACTTCAGCACTAGTTCGGATAACGATGCAAGCGGTGTTAAAGATCTGTCATCCGTACTCATATACTGTTGTAAAATTGTAACTAGTAATTGTAGTTTTGTTCGCCAATTCTTTTCAGTTTTATAGTTGCCCAGTAAGTAATACGACTGGAGACTCAGTGCCTGAAATCACAAAATTATGAAGTAGTCGACATGTGAAAATTAAAACCATCAAAATATTGCGATTTCTTAATATTTATCATGGTTCACAATACATAGTATCTATCATGAAAAAGCCGAGATTAGAAGAGTTAAATTGTCCAGGTTACAAACTTATATTAACATGGGGTCGAGTGCTGGCGGGCTTGTCTTCAGAAAATTTGGGGGGGGCTTGTACCTTGAACTGAAATTTCTTAGAGGACTTGCATATTACTAAATTACCGAAATATTTTGAAAAATTAACGCTAATGCCATTAAAACTTTTGATTATTTGTTACATTTGCAACAAAATTTACAATCTTAAACAATTTTTGAAAATTTGGTCTATCTTTACTAAAAACAAAAATTTTAGCTAATTAATCCGGCGAGGCTGGAAATGGCTGTAGGTATTTAGCGTATCCTAAAATGTTTACAAGCTATTCGAAGATGGGTTGTATCGTAGCCATACTTAAACGTTACCTAGGCGTATAGCTCAGTTTTGTATATTTAAACAGCCCGATAATTATTAGTCTATTTGAAATTTGCAATACAGATTGAACCAATAAACCAAGATTAATGCAAGCAAACGTTGGCTTATATAAAGTTTTCGCTTACCAGAATTTTAAAGTAGTTAATGAAAACGTCAGCAGGCCAATTGCTAACCAAGCTCACAAATGTCGGCAAATCATGCACCACAGCTACTGTTTCTTCAATTCCGAAATGTGCTAGTCCGGAGTTCTGAACAATGTGCCAGTCCTTGCCTTGAACAAAAGTTATGAAATTTTCTGAAACCACTCAATGGTTGACCATGTCTAATGTTTGCTCCCGTTTTTTTTCGTTTGCCATGCCATGCAATTTTTCCATTCCAAAACACTTGATTTCGAAATTGCAATTAATGCTTTATGCAGTGGCGAGCTAAACCTGCAAGAATGTTTTTAATTTGAGAATATAAGGTAGAGCGAGTCAGCATACATAGTCGTGAGTCACTACTATGTACTCATTCGTTGATGGTCCTGGACCATCTGTAGTTTGTGACACTTGCTGCATTTTAATTTAATATATATACAAGGAACTATCACACATACCTGAAGCTTGTTACTTCTGGTATATAGCTTAGTTTGCTTTTTGTCGCAGTGCTGTAATTGTTGGTTTAACCCATTTCTGACCAAGACTTCTGGGGAAAGCGGTTGAAAATGACCAGTTTTACCTTATTTGGCTGCCGTTGACATCACCTAGAGCGATGTGACTGCCACCAATCGATGGAGAATTAATTGATCTACATTTCGTACATGTAAGCATTGAAGGGTGCACCCAGAAAAAGTTAGAAGCCGTCAAAGTCGGACAAAGTACACATTATTGCTAAACGTTCATTGGGGAAACCAATATATTTATTTTCATGTGCAAGCGTTGACTTTAAGACGGAGTAAGCTATACGTTATTTTAATGCACACCATATCCCGCATCACCGTTTGGAACGAGTTTCCGCCGACGAACTTTTCGAAGATTTGCTTGAATGCAGCGCTAGAACAGGGCTTGAAATCATAAGAATTTTCATAGCCGGCGAAATACCAGAAACTAACTTTTTCAATCCGGTGTCGAAATATTCTCCCAAAACAGGATGGGCGTGTTGAAGAAAAAAGGAGCAAATGCCCAGATTGCCAACCGGCAACTGGGCCATGCAGAGTTGGAAGCGGGTCTAACCGGGAAGTTGGAAGTGGAAGGGGTACCCGCGGGGCAGGTCGGGTTGGGTCGGGTACGGGAAAAGTTTTTCGACCCGCAGTGACCCGCGGGTCAAACCGGGTTGAGGGTTTTCCTTAAAAAGTTGTATTTACAGGCAAATTTACTGTGGGCAGCAGACTTCTTTTTAAATTTGTATTAACAAATTTTTTAGTTTTCACAAATACAAGAGCAGAGTTTCCTTAGCAGCAAATTAATTCTTTAAACGTTTGAATCAGAAGCTCTTTTGGACATTTTGTGTCCAATTTTCTCCATTTTTCGATATTTCAAATTGACCCGCATACCGCATCGGGTACCCGTGGGCTAAGATTTTGGACCCGCTTCCATCTCTGGGACCATGTCTCAAAAACTAAGATGTGAAAAATCCACCACTTGTGCCAAATGGCAGTCGCGGGCGTAAAAGGGTTAAAACATATGTTTGAAAAACGTTAGTCCATGGGCTGACAATGTAAATCAATTTGTTCAAAAGTAAGACTACATAAAACATTAAAAGCATGAAAAGCATTAATTCAACACATCATCCGTATGCAGCAACTGTCTGACCGTGTACTGTTAACGCTTAAGGAATGTTGCATTTGCTTGTATGCTTGCAAGCATATCTTGCTTGCAAGCATATATCTAAGCCCTTTTTAGGCTTTTCCGCCTTGGCGTGCAGGGATTCTGCCATTATTCCGCACGAAGTATAACCTGTGCACCTTTGACTATACCTACTTTCTCCAGGTTTAAGGCAAGCATCATTCCAATTGTCTTGTATTTGGCAAACTAAAGTGAATATTTGATGGCACCTAATAATTTTCGCTGCTGTTGATAAAAACTTGAAACTTGTTGTGAGGCAAAGTCTAGATTTTTCTTCACCATCTTCGTGCAATATTGTAGGATTTTCATTCCAGTTCATATATCTAAACTAATTTGTAAATAATAGAAACTCCTAATTACAAATTTTCATTGTTGTTGTTAACATTTGAGATTATGAGCTGCTTCCAGTCTGGGGACCTTCGCTTGGAAAAATTAGACCTTTGGTGAAATTTTTCGTTTAATCGTTTTGTTATATTTCAGGAGAATTCCTGGTGTTGGCATAAATAAAATTATTACGTGTCGTCACCGTGCCATTTTATGAACAAAGCGATAGAATCGATAAGCAAAGACGTTCTACATTCAACCACAGTATATTTCAACAACGTTGCAGCAATTGACCAGAATGAGGAATTGTTAGCCTACCTCGGTGTACAGTTCTTTCCAACTATTTTCCAACCACTTTCGTTTGTCCACAGTACTCCCAGGAACAAATCAGTATGATGTCCAAAATACTTGTGTCTGTCTATTGGCCAATGACGCGGGCTTAAACAACGAAGTAATCTAGCTTAAGGTTGCTGCTTATGTCATATGACTTTAGAACAATAACATTCCCTGCCATAATGCTACTTATACTGGTTAGGCACAAGTAAAACTTGAGTACTTACAGAAATGATTTTTGGAAATCTTTCTCCTGGTAGGAATCCACAAAAACAATTGGAACTGAATTTGGATGTTCTTTGATACAGTTTTCGAGGAGGCTCTTGCCATACTGCCAATGGCCTTTCGGTATCCTATAACATGCACGGTCTCCACGGACCCATCCAGTCGGACATTTGGTCGAATAGGTTCTATTTGCAAACGCAAAGCTAGGAATTGTATGTCCTGAAGAAAAATTGAATTTGAAAAAATTACGCTATTAATTATGAAGTTACAGCATTTGCTAATAACATCAAGAATTGAGAAAGAGAAAGACAAACTTGAGTAGAAACAGGTTCTATTCACCAAAGTAAAAATGAGGAGTATTCGGGGTTTCAGTAGTTTTATTTTTTTATTTATTTATTTTAGTACATAGTTCAACCCAATTTTATCGCAAGCGCATCGGTGGGGTCCGGTCAGTTTATGGGATTGGCAGATAGCATGCAGAATGATAAAGCCATGCGGAAACTTTCAACGCGTAGAATTTGCCAAGTGCGATGCATTTCTCTGCTTTCCATAATTTTTGTGTTTATAGTGAACATTTTGCCTGTTGCTGAAGTAGCATAATACAGTATTAAAGTTAACCGATTGATATTCATGAAATGTATAAGCTGGACAACGTATGGAACAGAAATTAAGCAAATGCTCCGTTTAAAGAAATTTGTTTTCAATGAGACGTCATTAGTTCGTTAGTACTTGACTTAAAATGGGAAATATTTACTTGATGCATTTCCATATCCCGTCGAGCCAGTCTGAGTTACAAGAATATTACCAGAATCAAATTTGCAAGAAGGATTCTCAGTAACGTTTGATGGCAAATTTATATAGCATATGCATTCGTTGTTAGTGTACGCTGCAAAAGAAAAAATGTGTATTATTGATTAGTCGGTTATTGCAACCAATGTCAAATACAGGATGCGTTGCAGTCCGAAAATGTGTTTTCGGTAAATACTTACTAATTTAAAACTAATACGACCAATCTTTTTGATGCGTTCTAGCAGAAACATGTATTGGAAGCCAATGAAAGCGGGGAAACAAACAACCATTCCACATACCAATTCTAAAGAATCACTTTTCACCATTATACAGTTCCTCAACGTTTATATTCCATTAGCCATCAAAATAAGCAACTACAAAAACTACTACACATTTCGGGACAAAATTAGTTTCCGAAACCAGTTCTGTTGGTGACATTTAGCAACATTCATCATGTTACCTGCGAACGGATAGTCCCAGTCGTAGCATACTTCAGAACAGCGCTTTGATGATTTATCGTTAACTTTTTCCAAAATTTTATCACCAACCAGTCCGTTACTACGGTAACACCCCACCTCTTTGTATCCTTGCCGAGTACCATCGCCTATGCAGAATGAAGTAACTGGCACAAATGTGTACAAATATAAGCACAGGCACAAGCGTTTCTATTACGACACCTGGACAGCCAAAAACGTTTCAGCCTTGCCATGCATTTTGTCCGTAGTGATAAGCTTGTGATTGTTCTTGTGGTTATGCTTGCTCTTGTACGAGTGCCGGTATTCAATAGTGTGAACCGGTTGTGCGTGTGCTTGTTCTTTTGTTTTAGTGTAAACCCGGACTTTTACACTCTCATTATTATTCCAGGCTGAAGGAATAGATGGCAAATGATCACAAACAACTACAACAATCGTGGCTTATATTCTGTCAAAGCCTGGGTTACCTTTTCCTTCGACCTAACTTCCTTTTGATTTCTTTCTCGGCAACGAAAACTAAGTAGCCACGTAGCGCAAGCTGATAATACGTTAACACGTTCACGACAATGTGACCCACCGGTGGGTCACAACTTGCTTTCCGCTCAGACGCGTGACCCACCGGTGGGTCACAAATGCATATAAATATTATCCATGTTTCACGCTTTTGTCTGTGGCGAAAGCGATAAATTAATGCATTGTCTGTGTGGAATAACGTGCGCTGAAGTGTTTGGCAGCTTTCAGGTTTGGCTGTGACCCACCGGTGGGTCACATTGTCCTTTCAACAACAATTAGGTTATTCGACTGATATAAATCACCGAAAAGTCAAATCTCAGTGCTGTTTAGTGTCTCACCACTATCTACATGCTTTAGCACTGTTTATGGAACAGTTTCATGACTAGAAAATTGAACATTAGCTTGAATTATTAGGGTGAGCCCAGTATTTTACTAATTTTGATGGCTAAGAGTTGAAATTTAAATTTCTACACTAGTACTAATCTAGAATTGCCTAATAATGAAAATAGACGACCTATACAGTATTTACGGCGTTTTAGGTGCTCAAACACTTTGATTATTCCAGTTTTAGAATGGAACAGAACATTTTTGGACCAACAAAACACCCGTACGACTGGTTAAAACCGTTGAAATAAAGGAAACTGACAAGAAAAAGTGTGAAAACTTGATAAACATATCCCGATAGCATCGAAAAACGCTTAAAAACTGTGACCCACCGGTGGGTCACATTGTCTCTAGATAGTATTTTGTGTTCATAAACAATGTGACCCACGGGTGGGTCACACCCCGAAACAGCCAAAATTGACTGCACTATGATATTGGGATTCTATTGGAATACTTGAACTCATTTCTCAACTTGTAGTTCTTTCTTGACTGGTTTTGTCTGAGACTATTACGTCCTGAAACCTGCTTTGTCGTGAACGTGTTAACGGCTATTCCTCGTAGTTTGTGGAATTGGGGTAGTAGAAAACTGGAAAAACTACAAAACTTTTTTTTATTTTACAGCTCTACTCAATTCGCTCTCACTTAAGCGTAAAAACATGAGCTAGTCTATCCCACAGTTTTCCAAACGTACAATATTTTTAATCATGCATGCATAATACGATTAAGATGATGAATATGAATCATCATTTCTATTACTGCCATAATTTTTGACTTGCTAAATTTCATATCGGTTTTTGACAAAGCTAAAACCTTTAATTTATATACAATGTCACAATGAGCATAATCATAGGAAGTAATGCCATCATCGAAAATGTAACGCTCATCATCAAAAACTGACAAGCTAATTTTGTTAGAAGAACGGAAAATGGTTGGCACCAAACGGAATTCAACTTCAGTTAATCTCAAGAAGCATCCATACTAATAACAATGTACATTTTAAATGACTCCAAGAAGAAACAAAGTATTCAATGTAAGAATCAAAGAAAGAAAAGACAAGCTTTTTGCAAGTACTAATACAACTACAGAATCAGACAAACCTTTTCACAGTGCTGAAAATTAACAATAGCATCACTAGCATCAGACAAAACAGTCAAATGTTTCATATCTAGCTTACCACTGTAATAATAGTTAGGATCTTCAATTTCTAGTGTTCTTTTAATAGCATAGTGCTAAAAAAGGAAAAGCCTAGTTAAACACGCGTTATTACAGTATTTAAGAAGTTATGCATTTGTCAATTCACATTAGTGGCTTATAGTATAGCGTTTTACAATGGTTACCAGATTAAGCCTTTATGCCGAAGAAATCTAACTATGTCAACAAAATAAAAAACCAAAGTTAGTATAAGTATACTTTATAGCACGGCTCTGGGTGCATTCAGAGATTTATAAGCACGCAGTGCTGGAAGCTCCAAGTGTGTAGCACGAGTGCGCGAAGCGCACGATAGCCACGCGCGGGCGCTTCTCCTGCATAAATGTCTGAATGTCGTGCTTACAGTGTCGTAAAGTACTCAGAATCCCTGTACCAATTGTAAAGTACTCATACAATGAAATAAGCTACGAAAGAAGTTTGACAGAAAAATAACGAAATTTGCTTCTGTGATGCTGCAGTTCAAGTTCAACACAAATTCAAGCCAGTTTCACGAACAACTGGCAGCAAATCTGAAGCGGCTGAGATGCATTTTTAGAGTGCTGCGGAGCTGTCTAGGTTAGAGCTGAGCTCTACACACTGCTGCGCTATGCAGTTCGCTGCATAGCGCAGAGCAAATTGGTTTGCTCCAGGACTCCCAGCGTGCACTGTGCGTCTAATTAACTTATACGATGCACGATACAGAAGACCAACATAGTTCTCTGTAGTGTGTGCTCAGCTATATTAACGAAACAATTAACATAGCAAAAGGGAGGAGACTGAGTTATATAGACAAACCTAGCAGTATGAGTCTAAGTAGATGGATGGATTGCAAGCATTAGATGTCATTATAATAGAAAAACTGCACGCGAGGCATATACATGGTCAATTTTATACATTCCTGTTTCAGCAGGATAACTATTCACACCAGTTCTCAAATATGTTACCAAATTTCGGCCAAGAGAAGACCAAATAGCTCGCGTTTTCCAGTAGGGATTCAGACTGCAGACCGTTACTGATGGAAACACAGACTCATACGATATCTGCAAAATCAAAGTACAATTGCATTATATTATATCATACTATAGCATATTATATTATATATTATATTATATTCTGTTATATTGTATTACATTAAATTATTAGACCCTGCTACACTGCGAAAAATCGAAATCATAATATACTGAAATTAAAAAATGTCCAAGGCGTGGGTTGAATCCAGTCTACTAGTTCACGCTTTGCTTTGTTTCCAATAGTGAAAACAGATTAATATATTCCCTGATTTGAACCTTTTGGAGAATACGTTGAACTATTTATCTGTATAACTCTAAAATCATAATATATTGTAACTGGTGACATGTTTACAACTGAAACCAGAGATAACTTGTAGAAAGGATGACTACCGAAGGGTACTTTATTCGCATCTGCAAATGCCAGTCCACTAGTAATCCGATCACCTTTTTGATAACTTTTACTGGAAAGCCGCTGTAATTCTGCCACTCCAAACATCCAAACACGACAAGCAAGCAAGTACATATGATGCCAATTACAAGCTGGAATTTGTCACTGAATGTCCGCTTTCCGGCAATCTTGAACTACAAATATGAAACAATCAAAAATAAGAGGGCATACCTGACAGACACTTCAAATATCACTGATCCTGGCGAAAGTATTTTTGCTGAAAGTGTAAAAGTTGTGATTTTTAACAAGTTTAAAGTATGCTGACGAAATGGATACGACTTCATTAGCAAAATATTAAGCACTGCTTTTAGGAAAAAGTACTAAAATTTTGAATTACAGTAGTACTGCAGTTGTGAAAACATTTTCTGCATGTTTTGCCTTGAGCTTGTGTTTGTAACCATTTGTGTAGCTCGCCCGATTGTGTGTTTATGTGCTTTCGAGCCAGCTACTGACAGAACTTTTTTTGGTTTCAACATATAAACGAGTGAGCGTACACACATGTGTACTGGGTACTCATTTGCAGGGAATGGGTCCCTGTGGTCAAATTTGTGGTGGAGACAACCGTTATTGTGTAGATCATGTCCCCAACCTAATAACTTAGACTGAGACGCTTATCACACACTTAGTTATTGCGTAAGTTATTATGTACTCTCGATGATACCTTATAGGGGACATGTTCACTTGTTTGGCTCTTACCAGAATAGGAATAAGATGGGTTGCATGCTGTCCCCGGCTAACAAGCAAATGTGGCTGGGTCGTCCTGGAATGTTCGGACACCATGCCATACAGCGTTTTAGCTTATGTTTTCACATGGCAACTATAATATGGCCAATAAGCTCCTTCTCATCCACCTTCTGGAGAAAACTATTAAGCGTAAAAGTCATTTTCTAGAATTGCTAACTACATTTTCTACACGGCTAGCTTCAAATGAAAAGCAGTTCGTAAATACGTTATCCTCCCGCAAGTTGAAATCAATAGATTTCAGTTATCTCACTGAAGCGATAATTTTTAAAAGGACATCGTGACATATTCAGGGTGCTGAAGAGTACAAATTTAGCAACTTCGCAGTGTTTACGTTGGCACCATAAGGTACGATCTATTTTAAACATGTGATGAACCTCTTGAAGCTGATTAAAGATAATGCTTGAGGTATCAGTTCGATGTTGAGTAATTAACATGGACTCAAAGGCTTCTGCTAAAATTAGACTAAGGGGTGCAATAGTAGTGTTGTTTCAGTAGCCGATTTTGCTTTCAGTTTCAGTTTCAGTTTCAGTCGGTAGTTCGAATTAGTTTCAGTTTCAGTTTCAGCTTCAGTCTGCAAACCGAAATAGTTTCAGTTTCAGTTTAAGTTTCAGTCGGCAGCGTTAAATAATTTCAGTTTCAGTTTTAGTTTCAGTCGGAGTTTCAGTTTCAGTTTCAGTTCGCATTAAAAAGAACGGTTTCCAGCTATTTGAGTTAATATAAAGCACAATTTAATGTTTATTCAGCCTCTCTTACAGCAATGTTAACAGAATCGAAGCTCAAAACCTTAAAAATTTCAAGATTTAAGGAAAAACTGAAACTAGTTTCAGTCCGAGTTTCAGTCTTTTACCCAATATAGTTTCAGTTTCAGTTTCAGTCGTCTGCCTAAAAATGTTTCAGTTTCAGTTTCTGTTTCAGGTCTCTTCTCAAAATAGTTTCAGTTTCAGTTTCAGTTTCAGTTTCAGGTCTCTTCTCAAAATAGTTTCAGTTTCAGCTTCAGTTTCAGTGACTGAAACTGAAACCTGCACAAAGTGAAACCTAGTTTCAGTTTCAGTTTCAGTGACTGAAACATCACTATGCAATAGACAGTTTGTGACTTTGTTGTTTAAAAGCTGCATACAAAGAAGCGACGACATAATCTATAGACGACATATCTTGACGATATCAAGAGTGCATAATAACCAAGAGCCACGCTCTTAGTTATACGCTTTCGGCATGATCCGAGTTATGTCTTGAACAAGATCAACTCCAGTGCAGTTATAAAGCCGCATACAATTGTAACTGCCGAGTATGTGGTGATTTTAGTTAGTTATACTGAAACTGCTCTACTACTGAGTCTGTCTTGTTTTGGACTCACGTTAAAAGGTCATGGGCCCAGATCACGACCTATGAACTTCAGATTTGGTTTTGTGTTTCTGCACTATTGTGGTTTACAGTCCTTGGTTACCCCATTTGTCCATTTCATTGCCTACAGCGGTCAAAGTCAAAAGTCACCTTGACATTGATCGTTTTGATAGTAAAAATTACCCGACTTGGAAATTCAAAATGCACATGGTGTTGGTGAAGAAGGACTTATGGCGGTTTGCGGTTACTCAAATATTGCAGTAAAATCCAACTCAGGCTCAAATTCGGGAGTTCAGAATGAGAGAATACAAGGCTCTGGCAACCATCGTTTTGGGTTTAGAAGACAGTCAAATATTTCTGGTTAAAAATGCCACTGCAAAAGAAGCTTGGGATAGCCTCCAAAATCACTGTGAAAGACCCACCCTGTCCAATAGACTTTTTCTGAGTTATTTCGCCTGACCATGACCGAATCCAAAGACCTGCTCTCCCATTTCAACCGTCTCAAAACATTAGCTGAACAGTTGGCCGCCATCGATGCCTCGGTCAGCGAAGAGGATCGCGTCACGATCTTGCTCGCTAGTCTCCCGGAATCCTACGACAACGTCATCACGGCGTTGGAATCAAGAACTGGCGAACTCATGTCATATGTTCAAAGTCGGTTGTTGGAGGAGGCTGCTAAAAGAAAAGAATCCAAACAAGTGGGTGAAACTGGTGAAGGTGCTCTGGTGTCTCAGAACTACAAAGGTAAAGATTCAAGTTAGCCTGTTGTTTCAACTACGGCAAACCTGGTCATTACGTCCGAGACTGCCGAGCCAAAAGACCGCCACCCAAGATGCCTTTTAAAGGGGGGGGGGTCGCTTTGGGGCAGAATCTAAAGTCACGGATTTCGCTCATTTTCACTAACAATATAGGTACATATGTTCTCAAAAACAAGACAAAACATTAGAGTTCGAAATCAAACTGCGGCAGAGACATTCAGCTATAAAGTTGGAACACTTGAAATCAATGTGATTTGCCCTCCATGGTCAGGTTGAGACAGAACGGCAGCGAAATTCGGTTCAACTAATATGGCAAATTAATTCTGTGGGTTGGCTAATACTTTAATACTAAAACGACTCCGGGA
>JASAND010011797.1:0-12203 GCA_030248195.1 Trissonchulus latispiculum
TTTGAGAAACGACTGTTCTGGAGATTTTGAATTTAAATTAGTAATTTTTTCAATTTATATGATAACACTTTTCATGCTTTTAACTTTAAATAAGCGATTTTCCAATATTTCTCTGGTTTGGGAAAACTAAGTCAGAACATTTGGGCATATAATTCTTTTACAACAATATATTCCATCAAATACCTATAGATTATCACATGTTATCATAAACCAGCTTGCAAATTTCATCACTAGTGCTTGCAAGAATTTTTTCTGTAGCTGAAAAGAATTGGTCGCTGTATTGCGTAATATAAAGTGCTTGCTAAAGTTAAAACATAAATTTGATTAAGGCTGCATGCGACTTTTGGACACGACAACATGAAAAATTAGCATTATCTTATTTAATCCATGATCTTAATCTGAATTTAGTGATCTTAATGTAAATGTGAGTTTTAGCATTTTATCTCCAGCAGCATCTGTAACCCAATTTATCTTAGTTCGAGTGTAAAAAATTTTTTTTTTTTTTTTTTTTTTTTTTTTTTTTTTTTTTTTTTTTCTAAAAAAATATAATTTTTTTTTTTTTTTTTTTTTTTTTTTTACTATTTTTTATAAGAATGTTTTGAATTTTCTTTTTTTTTTTTAAATTTTTTGTTTATAATTTTGGAGATTTATTTGTATTTTTTTCTTGTGTTTTTTTTAAAATTTCTGATAACACACAATTTTTTTTTTTTTTTTTTTTTTGTTTTTATTTTTTTTTTTTTTTTTTTTTTTTTTTTTTTTTAATCCTTTTAGTTAGTTAGTAATTCAATTAGTTTGTCAGATTTTTTTAAACTTTTGGTGAACCAAGAAAGAACTAATTAGAAAGAAATAAATACGGTAAAAAAAAAAAAAAAAAAAAAAATAAAAAAAAAAAAAAAAAAAAAAAAAAAAGGGGGGGGGGGGGGGGGGGGGGGGGGGGGGGGAAAGGAGTTTTGAGTATGATTTCACCTTTTTAGCTGATTTAACATTTTTTTTGTCTGTTGAAATTTTTTTTTTTATTTTTATTTTTTTTTTTTAGCTTTTCATTTTATTTTAAAACAGGGGGGGGGGGGTAATTTGTGAATTTTTTTTTTGACTTATTCCGTGCAACGTGGCTGATTTTTTTTTAAAAAACTGCAGAACACTGTTTTTTTTTTTTTACTTCATAGTATATTATTAAATTAAAATCACAAAATTAAATCTTTAGTGATTTGTAAGTTAAAAATGTTTTTCAATAAAGTAAAGCATTTGTGACAACAATGAAACTAAGCTAGCTAGTTGTTGCTTAACTGGCAGTTTGAACTTTTGAATTTCCCGCTCATCAAAACACGCCAGACCCCCTTCAAAACATTGTTATAAAACCTAATTATCATTATCTGGATCTTCCTGGTTTCCTCTATATCTAGTCCTTAGCATTTAACCTAGTAGTCGAATCAATCTCACTATAAACTCAAAATTGCCTTTACATTTCCTTCCCCTTTTGCAAAACACTTGGGGTATATTCACAAATAACTTAAACTACTTAACTTAAACGGCTTAACTTAAACTACCTAAACTTCTTAAAAAATTTGTTTCATAAATAATCGGCTTAAACTACTTACGGCCGCTTGCACCAAATCGGAATAACTTAGCTCCGAACTAAGCTATTCCTGAGTTAACTCGGAGTTAACTATTCTCCAACTGAGCTCAAGCTCAGGCATAAATTTTATTCCGTTGCAATACTCCAACTAGGTTGGAGAATAACTAACCCTGAGCTTGAGCTCAGGAATAAGGCTATTCTTGATGTTAACAGTTTATTTTCAAACTGCCCAACAGGCAAAAGCACCGCCTTGTTGCCAACCAATCAGAATAGTTGGAGAATAGAGTTAACCTTGAGAATAACTGAAGATTAGACTCAGGGATAAAGTTAACCTCCAACTTAACTAAAGAATAGTTGAAGAATAAGGATATCCCTGAGCTTACCAGCAAGTATTAAAAATTTGGGCATTGTTGTCCAATTGTCTATTCTTTGCTGGATATTAATGCTCATTGATGAAACCAACTTACTCCGAACAATGATTTGTCAGTATAATTGCATGATCCATAACTCAAATACTTGCGCTGGATTTTCAATTCTATTATTATCCTTTGAAATACCGCAAAATAATTAATTTTGACTATGCTAACTTTCTTTCAGCAGGATTTATTCTAAATAACCTGACTTTTAGGCGGTAGAACCGATGTTTACCCCTTATTCTTCAGTTAACCCTTATCAGACTCAGGGTTAAATTTCTGCCAGTTGCGGACTAAGTTATACTCGAGGTTAACTGGAGAATAAGTTAACCCTGATTGGTGCAACGAAATAGCTGGAGAATAACGACTTAACCCTGAGTTAACCTCAAGGTTAGGTTATTCTTCAGTTATTCTTCATTGGTGCAAGCCAGTGTTAAACTACTTAAACGGCTTAATGGCTTAAACGGCTTAACTTAAACTACTTAATTTAAGTAGTTTAAGTAGTTTAAGTCATTTATTTATGAAACCAAATTTTAAGTAGTTTAAGTTAAGTAGCTTAAGGTGGTGATTTTTTTGGGCACATATTGTTATTTGGCGGAGTAAATCAAGATGAAATTTGACGAAACTTTCCGAAATAAGTTCTTTTAGCGTTGTAACACCCTCCGCGCAATCCCGATTCAAAAATTCGAGATTTCCGGTCAGAGTGGTTTCTCCCAATTTCTGAACGTTTGGCAGCAGCTACACAGATGTGACTATGTTCATTCGAAAGATCTCATTGAGCTTCACATTTTTGCTTTTTAAAGCAAGTTTCTAGCTCTTCCCTACCGTGAGATATAGCCGATTTTCTTGTTTTGGCGTCGAAAACTTGTCATTTTTGCAGAAATCAAATAATCCAACATTTCTTGAACTACGCAAGCCGTAAAAATCAAACTAGGGGCGTCGATTTGAAGGTCTCACAGGGACAAATTATACGACGCATGATCGGCTTCCAACTGCTATCCTGTAGGCTGCTATCATACAAATGTAGTTTTTGCAAAAACACGACCATTTTTTTTCCACAGATTGGGGAGCATTCACCATGCAAGCTGGAGGACTGCTACTGAACGAATGTGTTCTGCACAAATATACCCAGGGTCGATTTTTTAGTTGCCCCGTTTCCTGCTTTCTAGCTAAAGTAATCGCTTGACAAATTTGGAAAAAGTAGGCAAAATACAGGTTACGCACACATTTCAGCTTATTTCTCTAGAACGAAGAGCGATTTCACAATAAACAAAAAATCGTCACCAGCTATTTGATGGAGGTATCGAAAGATCTAACCGATGTCTCGCGAAAAAATTTGCTTCAGACTGCAAAAATTCTGGAAAATTATACTTCTTCTAAAATGTGTTAAAAATATTTTAGAAAAGCAACAGTAGTTTCGTGGCATGCATTAAAAAGAGAAAATGTCAAGCTACATTTTGATATAAAAATGGCTACTTAACTCCAAGTAATAAATGTGTAATAATGGTGCAAACTTTATGTGACCAAAGGAATCACCACCTTAAGTTGAGTCGTTTAAGCCGACTTTTAATGAAACTAAAATTTGAAGCAACAAGTTGAGCCAAGAGTGTTGCGCCTAAAAGTATAAGCAGGACAGCGTAGCTACTACTGGTTTCGGCGGGAAATTCAAAAGTTCAAACTGCCAGTTAAGCAACAACTAGCTAGCTTAGTTTCATTGTTGTCACAAGTGCTTTACTTTATTGAAAAACATTTTTAACTTACAAATCACTAAAGATTTAATTTTGTGATTTTAATTTAATAATACACTATTAAGTGTTCTACAGCATTGCACGGTTCACAAATTAGTTTTAAAATAAAAGGAAAAGCTTCAACAGACATTAATCAGCTAAAAGGTGAAATCAACTCAAACTCTTTACCGTATTTATTTCTTTCTAATTAGTTTTCTTGGTTCGTTGACAAACTAATTGAATTACTAACTAACTAAAAGGATTAATCGTTTACAGAAATTTTCAATACAAATATCCATCAAAATTTAAAGATTCAATTTTATAAATAGTATACAAATAATTTAATTTTAGATTTTACACTCGAACTAAGATAAATTGGGTTACAGATGCTGCTGGAGATAAAATGCTAAAACTCACATTTACATTAAGATCACTAAATTCAGATTAAGATCATGGATTAAATAAGATAATGCTAATTTTTCATGTTGTCGTGTCCAAAAGTCGCATGCAGCCTTAATCAAATTTATGTTTTAACTTTAGCAAGCACTATATTACATAGCGACCAATTCTTTTCAGCTACAGAAAAAATTCTTGCAAGCACTAGTGATGAAATTTGCAAGCTGGTTTATGATAACATGTGATAATCTATAGGTATTTGATGGAATATATTGTTGTAAAAGAATTATATGCCCAAATGTTCTGACTTAGTTTTCCCAAACCAATGGAAAATCGCTTATTTAAAGTTAAAAGCATGAAAAGTGTTATCATATAAATTGAAAAAATTACTAATTTAAATTCAAAATCTCCAGAACAGTCGTTTCTCAAGTCAATAGCTGAAGTATCACATCATCTTTAGACATTACCTATTTTTCAAAAAACAAATACAGTTGTTTTGATATGTTAGCATTAATGTGCTCCTTGCGAGCTTTCGAACGATATAAGAACAACTTTTCAACTCCCAAAATTGCGTAAGTTATGAAGCTTTTAAAATGGCCATTCAAACGTGCATGCTTTCGTTTAAGTCGTTTAAGCTCTGTAAATAACGAGGCTTAAAAATGACTGTTTTTGAACTGCGTTTAAGGTGGTGATTCCTTTTGGACACATATTGTTACTTGGCGGCGTAAATCAAGTTGAAATTTCGTCAAACTTTCCGAAATACGTTCTTTTAGCGTTCTAACACCCTTCGCGCAATCCCGATTCAAAAATTTGAGATTTCCGATCAGGACGGTTTTTCCCAATTTCTGAAAGTTTGGCAACAGCTATACAGTTATGACTATAGTCATTCGAAAGATGTCATTGAGCTTCACATTTTTGCTTTTTAAAGCAAGTTTCTAGCTTTTCTCTACCGTGAGATATAACCGATTTTCTTGTTTTGGCGTCAAAAACTTGTCATTTTTGCAGAAATCAAATAATCCAACATTTCTTGAACTACGCAAGCCGTAAAATCAAACTAAGGGCGTCGATGTGAAGGTCTCACAGGGACAAATTATTCCACGCATAATCGTCTTCCAACTGCTATCCTGTGGGCTGCTATCATAAAAAATGTAGTTTTTGCAAAAACACGACCAATTTTTTTCCAAAGATTGTGGAGCATTCACCATGCAAGCTGTAGGGCTGCTACTGAACAAATGTGTTCTGCACAAATATACCCAGGGACGATTTTTTAGTTGCCCCGATTGCTGCTTCCTAGCTCAAGTAATCGCTTGGCAAATTTGGAAAAAGTAGGCAAAATCCAGGTTACGCACACATTTCAGCTTATTTCTCTATAACGAAGAGCGATTTCACAATAAATAAAAAATCGTCCCCAGCTATTTGATGGAGGTATCGAATGATATAACCGATGTCTCGCGAAAAAAATTTACTTGTGTCTGCAAAAATTCTGGAAAATTATACTTCTTCTGAAATGTGTTAAAAATGTTTTAGAAAATCAACATTAGTTTCATGGCATGCATTAAAAAGAGAAAATGTCAAGCTACATTTTGATATAAAAATGACTTCTTAACTCCAAGTAATGAATGAGTAATAATGGTGCAAACTTTATGTGACCAAAGGGAATCACCACCTTAAGCGGTCCACTTAAACTACTTAAACTAAGTAGTTTTTATGAAAGCAGTTCTACTTAAACGGCTTAAAGTTTAAGTAGCTGAATGCTTAAGTAGACCTGTATTTGTGAAACGTCACTTTACTTAAAGTTTAAGTAGTTAGTTTTTTATGAAAGGGAGCCTACTTAAGGGGGGGGGTCCGTCGTGAAAAATTTTTAGAGCACAGATTTCGCTCATTTTCACACATAATCTAGCCACATATGTCGTACATGTCAAGTTTAAATTTTGAGTTGTTTCGTTCAGTTCTCCGTAAGTTACGAGCCATTCATTGATTACAATTTGAATATCAGCGAAAATCATAGTGCTGCAGCAAACTCAATCAAATTTTCGCAAATCAACTTCAGATTTTTAGTTTATTTTCTTTTACACACTTAGTAACCATTAATACAAACATTTTCGTACAGTTTCAAGCCCGATGAGCATGATCAAAAGCTTCCTTAAAGGATTTTTCAGAGAAACAAGGCCCCTGTTCCTCCGGCTGTAATAAAACATTTAACAGCGGTTAACTTAAAATAGAAGCATTTCCGAGCCATGGTTCTATGAGAAGAATTCATCCCTGCACTGAGAGCTTTCGATTGATATATAATATGCCATATTTTGAAAAATTTGAAAAATCGCTGTTTTGTAAAATTCGGGGGTCTGAGGTCCCGATTGGCGCGCTGAGAAGAACTGGACATAGCTATCAGCATGATTCATGCTGCAAATAGATCCCAATGCATGAATACATAGGTTGGAATACAAAAGAGGCAGTTTTGGACCATACTGTTGTCGTAATTTAGCCAAATTTTCGAAAAAACCGAAATTTTATAAATTTTGCTAGAACGGCACATTCTTGCGCCAAAAAAATCTCGAAACTGGTGAGGGTTACAGCCAAACAATTGGTATCGTTGGAACCGCCTATTCAAGTACTACGGAACCTTGGAATTAGATTTTTCATTTAGGCCTCTGAATTAGAGTAGTTTACAATTCTTTTTGACGACCTTACTTTTCATTGACAAGAAACGTTGAAATTTGACGATTTTCTACTGTTTGCGTTACATAAAAAATTTTTAAAAATTTTTGGGGGCCTAAATCAAAATTTTACTTCCAAGGTACCGCAGTTCATGGTCATAGCTTCTACATGAATACAAAATTATACAGATTCATGACTGTTTATCGAGAGATTTTTTGGCGCAAGAATAAAATCACAACTTTTTCCGTTTCCTATGTTTAACACATGGAGACCCCAACTTTGCGGCGAAATTACTCAACAACCATAAACGATCCAACTTTAATTTCAAAAACTCGTTAAAATATGGCACTCAAAGAACAAAATACGTGAAAATGAACGAAATCGGAGATGGTAGAAAAATCGGCCAAAAATGGACCCCCCCCCCTTAAACGACTTAAGTTAAGTCGTTTAAGTCGTTTAAGTAGAAGTTGGTTTCACAAAAACCACTTCGTTTAAGTTAAGCCGTTTAAGTACTTTTTGTGAACAAACCCTTGGACACATAGGATAAAAAACAAACACACCAACAAAGTAAACAAACAAACTAGTAGCATAGCAATACTAATAACATTGCGCACCTACGTACATTAGTCTGTATGGCCACACAGATTTAATATATACAGCGAAAACAAACAAAATTTGTATTTGCTAAAATTTCTATTGAACTCTAAAATGCTGTAGGCACTAGCTACTTTATATTTTCACCATTGCCTACGTTGCTGATGTAGTAACTCTTTGGAATTCCTTACGTTGCAGTATAGGCTCCAGCTACTGCATATTTTCACCGACGCCTACATAGCCACCGTAAGGTATTCCAGTCAAGCTGCCTACTTAAGAGATGTGTGCAATCGGTTTCTGCTCAACGTAACCGAAACTTCCGCAAAACTTGCAACACCTCTCTGTCTGTATATATAACCTTTACACTTGACTTAGGTCTAGGCAGAGATTGTAGAGGAGGCTAATAACCAAACAAATGGTCAACGACGGTAGGAGGTACCAAAAGGCAGCAAGGAAACAAAACGAAATATGAACTAATAGAACTAATCCGAAATTATTAAACTGCAGTGAGGGTCGTTAAGCTTACTTTGTTTTCGGCTTAACAGACCAACAGCAGTTATCCAATTTTACTGCAAAGAAAAGAAACGAGACTCCTAGCTGAGAAGCTATAGGATAGTCGAGAAGGAAAGACAGTTGGCGCCATAAAGAAAGAAAGAAAACTACTAGTCCGAATCCTAAACTTGCAAAGGCCCTAAGTTTCGGGCATGTGCACAAAATGTTTCGCTGCTGTCCAAATCCTACGTCGCTGGAGATAGCTTCTTCTTTACGCGATAAGGTCCCTGCCACCTTTGGATCAAACTTCTTGTTTCTGTAGAAGTTCCGGAGCAAAACTAACTGACCAGGTTTTTACTCTGGCGCCCTAGCCTTAGATTCGTGGGCTCTTTCTTGCCTTTCGCTGCCCTCTTAGAGCTTTGGCATGCAGCTGTGCTAGTCCTTTCCTAAGACAGTCGTAGTACTCTTTAACGTGGGAGCTCGGTAGGTCTTGCCCAATGTTAACTAAATCAGACGGTAATCAGACTGCCGAATAGCATTTGAAAAGGACTAATACCTGTGAAGCTGTGCATGCTGCTGACGTAAGCAAACGTCACGTAAGGCAAGAATCTATCCCATTTTCTCTGAGAGTCCTGAACACAAACTGAAATTTGTTCAACCACTGTCCTATTTAACCTTTCCACCAGGCCGTTGCTTTGTGGGTGAAAAGACGTAGAATACAATTGCTTAATTTCAAGAAGGCTAGTTACCTTCCTTAACAACTTAGCCATAAATGCAGCACCTCTATCCGACTGAAGTACTACTGGACAACCGTGCTGTAGTAATACGGAATCAACGAGGGTTTTAGCAACTGTAGCTGCATCAGCCTTTCGGCAACTTGCTGTTACTGCCCATTTTGTGAAATAGTCTATAAATACAATAGCAAAACGGTTTTCCGTTCGCGTTCTTGGAAGTGGGCCTTAAATATATACGCCTACACGTTCAAATGTCTTGTCTGCTAGTATTTGCTGTAGTGGAGGTCTACCAACTGTTGAACTCTTAACAGCTTGACATCCAGAACACTTTCTGCAACAACTCTCGACATCACGAGCCATACCTGGCCAAAAGAACCGTGGCGAAAGCCGCGCAAGTGTTCGCCTTGATCCAAAGTGCCCTGCTAAGAGACCACCATACCATGTACCCCACTTAGAAATTTCGCCTTTAAGCTTTCAGGTACAACAACCCTACGATTCCTAAGACGCCTACTATATTTGCATAACAGTCCATTGTCGATGCAATAGTTACTAGGTGACGTGTTTCGAGACTCCAGCTGACGTAGGTACTTCAAGCAGAAGGGATCGTTTTGCTGGGCCTCTGCTTAACTCCTCCGATGAAATACTTGAATTGCTGCTTGGAATCAGAAAAATTTGGAACAATAGGTTCCACAAGCAGACTATTGGAAACTCCGGCTACTCGCCGAGTAATTACACCGGCGGCCACAAGGTCATCAAAAGGTACAACTGGACTGGTTTCGTTACCAAGATGCGATGGAACTGTGGATTTGAGAATTCGGAAGTTTGATATTGCCATTGAACCTAGCTAGCAACTTATTATTTTTGATAAGAGTTCCTTCTTCAAAATTGACAATTATCTTATGGTTCCCAACAAATGACGCTCCCAGAATACAGTCTATGGTCGTATTTTCAACGACCAGGAACACAACGTCCAATTTCTCACCGGGAAGTGCCACGAGGGATTTGCAAGAACCTAAAACTTTAAGCGGACTGCCTGTAACGCTCTGGGGCGTGCTGTTATAAGGGTCAGAGGTAGCTCTGAAACTTTTTCCCAAAAAGATTTGCTAATTATACTAGGGCCGGAACCCGTGTCTGCCAAAGCTACAAAAATACCATTCACATAAGATGGCGCGCCTCTAGCACCAGGAGCACCTCGACGGTCTCGCACATACGGCGTAGACCCGTCTGGAGTTAATGCGATAGATTGGGCAATGCGCCACCCAATGACCACTACCACCACAGTGATATTAATTTTGATTGCCGCCACTGCGGTCCACCTGCTTTACGCTCGTCATCTTGGCTGTGAGACCTGTCAACTGATCAACTAAGTGCTGCACCTGACGACCTAGATTCTGCACCTGGTTCTCCGGCATGTTACAAGTTTGCAAGACGTGCGCAGTCTCGCCATTCGCTGTAGCAGTCACCGCCGCAACTGCTTCCTGCTTTTGAAACTTTTCCAAAACGGACATGATTTTACCGTTTTGCTCTTGAACAGTTTTCACCTCTTGTCTAAGCAGTGATACCTCAGAAGACTGTTCAGGATTTGGAAATAATTTGCGAGAGTACTCCTCTTTTCTAGCCAGTTCAAGAGCTTTTTCCAAATTTTCAGGTTTCTGTTTTTATCAAAATTTTACGAATATATGGCAAAGATTGATTCTGCAGCAGTAAAATCAATTCTTTGTCTGCAGACTGGTCATCAAATCAGGCCGTGCCAGCTCTAGTAGCCGCTGCAAGCGATCAACAAATTCTTCAACTGATTCTGTATCTTTTTGACAGTCTTGCAGCTCGCACCACCTGAGGCACGCCTCATTTGGAGGACAAATTTTCTTGACAAAGGTAGTCTGCCCTGAATTTAAAGACTGTTTTTCCACCTCTGTTAACCTGTCAACTATTCTGGCAGCCATACCTTCAAGAAATGTAGGGAGAATGCGCAAGGAGTCAGCCGGGGACCACATTTGTGCCTCTGAATATCGTTAAATACATTATAAACCGATCTCGCACATTTTGGTTGGCAGAACAAGAAAACTTAGGCGGAGGAGGGATAGCATTGAACTGCAAAAACTGCCTACCAGGGACTCTTACATTCTCAACAGATTCTTCATCCAACAAATCTGGTTCCGGCGACACCTGGCGCCTTCCCCTTCGCTGACCTCGACGAGGCATTGCACAATGCTATTCAAACATGCTATACTACTCACTTGATTGACACATAGTTGCTGTCAAAGTGATCTGTTCTTTTCTTCAAAGCCTTCTTTGCAAGGTCAACTTCAAATGTTCCGCAGGAACATGAGCTTGGAGGGCCGGGCACAGGTGATTGCGTTCAGCAGCGAAAACGGAGCTAATAAATGAAAGGGCAGGGAAAGTAGTAGGTTCAGGGCGTTCCCAGCGGAGGCACCAGAAAATGACAGCACTAAGGCCATCAGATAACGACCATCAGTTTAATTCGTATACAAATGTCTGTTAGCAGAATTACAGTTTAATTGATGTACCAACCAAAAAATATGTCAACCCAATTAGATACGCTTTTGAAGCCCACCCTTTAATCCAATAATCAGACCATCTCCCGCTCATCAAAACACGCTAGACCCCCATCAAAACATTGTTCTAAAACCTAACTATCATTATCTGGATCTTCCTGGTTTCCTCTATATCTAGTCCTTAGCATTTAACCTAGTAGTCGAACCAATCTCACTATAAACTCAAAATTGGCTTTACAAAGTCATCATGCCAAACACGTCGGGGCAGCTTAGCGACGTTGCTTTTTGCATGAATAAGCAGGTATCGAGTTTTGGAAGGTCGGCAACAGAGAAATCGAGATTCGATTTCCTCAGCCATCCCAGAAAAGAATGCATTAGAAAGACTGACTACACGACCGTGTTGAATCGAAAACATTTGCCGACACTGCGAATCCGACAGAACAACAAAAGATTTCTCAGTCGAATCTGAGTTCAGATAGAACTCAGACAGACGAGATGTAGTAGACCAGCGAGGAACTACCGCATCGTTAAGCAAATGACGTCCCAAGTCTTCCAACAGGTTGCCCTACCAGTTGAAACCAGGGATTTGCATCGCAGACAAACAACAGTGCTGACCAGAGGTAAGATCCGCAGGTCACGCATGATCGCGGCTACCCGATGTGCAGTAGATCGGAAGCTAATCACCAAAGATTAGCTATCGGCATCGGCAGACACCAAAGCATCCTGAGTGGCCAGATGAGCATTGATGACATAGTAGCAATCATCGGCAAAATTGAGACTCCATTCCGTAGATTCTCGGAAGCCTGGCGGTCTGGAACAAGGGGAGGAAAATGGCGAATGGATACGCAGAAGTTACCGGAAAACCAGGATTTGTTTAAAATTTCAAAAATTTCCCACTTCGCCGGAATTCTTTACTAAAAATTTACTTTATTAAAATTTACTAAAATTGTACTAGAACGTCTTACTTTTCCCAGAAAGTGGACCAAAATGTTGCATCTTCTGAAAATTGTTAATTTTTGCAAAACAGCTTTAGTGATATTTAATTTTTGATTTAATTTAATTTTGACTTCAATTTCGCCACAAATTATGTTAATTTC
>JASAND010011799.1:0-11556 GCA_030248195.1 Trissonchulus latispiculum
AAATATGAAATTTCCCAAAAGTGGTCAAAATAGTATCTTTTTGCGCATGGTGTTCGGAAATATATTATGTTGGTTCATTTTTGGCGCATACATATGTAAAAGAATGAAAAAACAAGAACCAAAAATGCTCCTTCGTCGCATGTAAAATACATATGAGTACTCTCAGGCAGGTTGTACAATCACGGAAACTAGCCTGTAAAATGCATATGAGTGGCGTTGAGGTTGTAAATTAAGGAAAACAAGTTGCAACGGCTTAACATATGGGCCTGTCCTACAACGAGGCTCATATTGGCGTCACAGTGCAGCCTTCTTAAAGATCAGGTTATCATATTAAAGAAAACGAATGAATAGACATAACATTGTTAACATTGTGGCTTGAAAGAAATGGACAGAACGAAGTGAACTGCGACACCTCAAGTTTAACTGTACATGCAAGCTGATGTTTCCCGAAACACCATGGCACCTACTATTTCCGGAAGCACTATACAGCACTGTAGTACACCTGCTGTATTTTCGGAACGCTATGACACACTACTCTCACATACGTAATGCTTTCCCCACATGGCTCTGAGTCAGAGCGCAGAGTGGCATGCCGTATGATGCGTATGCAGTATGCACAGTATAATGTCTTAGCAACAAGATGTGTGAAGGACAATTTTGTAATGAAAAGCTTTACATGCTATTTATATACATGCTATTTATATGAAGCTCAAATATCGACAAATTATATTATGACATACGCCAATATGAGCCTCGTTGTACGACAGGCTCATATGTTAAGCCGTTGCAACTTGTTTTCCTTAATTTACAACCTCAACGCCACTCATGCATTTTACAGGCTAGTTTCCGTGTTTGTACAACCTGCCTGAGAGTACTCATATGTATTTTACATGCGACGAAGGATTATTTTTGGTTCTTGTTGAGCTAATATTTTGCAAAACATTAAGTAGGTACCATAGTCAATATTTTGGCTTAGTTTCAGCCAAATTTGAAAACTTTCATTTTTTCGACTTTTCGGGGCCGTTATGGGCACTTTTCGGGCGCAAAAAGTGAAACAATTAAATTTCTCCAATTTTGCTGAAACTAAGCCAAAATATTGACTATGGTACCTACTTTATGTTTTGCAAAATATTAGCTCAATATCCGTTCACGTTAATCGGCTATGGCTTTGCAAAATTGACTTAATCGCTTCTTTGGCTCAAAATCGACGATTTTGCAACTTTGAAGGGCCAATTGAACTACTTTCCCCCTGGATTCAGATTCTAGTCTTCTTACCATTGTTATAGGATCTATAGTCCTCAATAATTATGCAATCAAATTTGGACCTTCGTTTTTTGGGAGAGTTTAGGGATAAAAACCACAAATTTGACTTATGGTTGCTGAGGGTAGCTGACATAAAAATCGTGCCATTGAAACCATAGGTGGCAAGCAAGTATGATTTGTTTGCCGTAAACTTGTTGGCATATATGTCATAATTATTTAAGTACAATATGGATGTGCTGCATGCAGCACAACGCGCACAATTTGAGTTAGAGTGGTGCTGGGTAGAAGGTAGAGTTGTGCCCGGGCCTTGAATCGGTTGTTGGAGCGGTAGGCCCGGCCCGAGCCGGGCCTACCGAGCCTGCCGGGCCGGCCAGGCCTGGCCGGGCCCGATGAGGCCCGGTCAAATTTTTACTATCCATTTTCTAATTTTTTTCCACAATTTCTTCACTAGAAAGTCCAATTTAAGCTTGCGCGAGTTGTCTAAGTTGTAATAAATAGCACTATCTATTGTTTGGCACTGTTTTCTTTATGCCGGGCCTTCACCGGACCGACCGGGCCGCCGGGCCCACCGGGCCTTGAATCGGGCCTCCGGGTTCACGTTGGTTCACCAGGCCCGGGCGCGGCCCGGGAAATTTGTTAACGGCACAACTCTAGTAGAAGGGACCAATGACTGGCCGGAACCCCCGACTTTGGGGTTCTGCTCAGAACGCTAGGAAAGGAATTTTGAGATGCGGATTGCGGCATTATTCTACTGTCATAGCCTCCAAAATATGTGAAAATGAGCGAAATCCATGATGGTCGAAAAATAGACTTACCACTACGTGGTCGAACCTTCCAGAAAGTGACTCTATATATATATATATATATATATATATAATGTAGGGGCGCGATAGCGCCCCTACATAATATGGGTATAAAGGCGTCTGCGCGGCCCCCTGGAGACCGTGTTGGCCTGGTGCCAGCTAATTAGAGGCCCGGGAGTGGTAAAAAGGTTACCATCGTAAACAACTCGAGTAGTACTACAAGTACCACCATACTTTTGGTTCGAATTCGAAACTTCGAATTTTTGCGCTAGGCGATAGTTACCGTGCGTTTGTTTTTTTTCTCGGTGAATAACGCTTATTGGAAATGCATTTTACGGCGAAGTGTTGGAACGATGTGGGCATTTTGGCACCATACTACTATTATATGTTGGTAGACAGGATCCCCCCATGCTACCTTTTTTTGGTCATTTTGGCACCTGGCCAATTTTGTCTCTATGCCAAGGTCCCAAAGTCGGACTTTCGCTATTTTTCGCAAATTTTGGTCACACTTTTCTAGAACTGGGTAGAAGTTGGAGAGGTCTAGTATCTTTTGTTGAAAACTACCAGTAGGGGTGCATAAAGTAACGAGGGGGATTTTTTAATTTTGCTCCCTAGCTTTCAGGAGATGGGCCCAAACGTTGCATTTTTTGGCCTGTTTGGGCGAAAAGTTTCTAAGTCCCACTTTTACTAGAAATGGCCTAAAAGTCACTAAAAATGGCGTTTTTCGGCCTCGGGGTGGTCCCCATATATAGTAAATCGGGGTCGCTGAAAACGATGAGAATACTGCCGATACCGCCCGAAGTGACCACTGGTCAGCATGGCTCCCGTGGTTCCTCGCCCACGGTCAAAGTTGGTAAAACTCAGTCTAAACAGCGTTTTTCGACGTTTTGGTCGGGGGCATATATAGTAAATCGACTACGCTCGTTTCAATGGGCATATCGCCGAAACCGACGGAAGTGACCACTGGTCACTACAGCCTATGGGGCCTATTGACCACTGGTCAAACGGCCTAAAACTGCGTTTTTCGGCGTTTTGGTCGGGGACATATATAGTAAATCGACTACGCTCGTTTCAATGGGCATATCGCCGAAACCGACGGAAGTGACCACTGGTCACTACAGCCTATGGGGCCTATTGACCACTGGTCAAACAGCCCAAAACAGCGTTTTTCGGCGTTTTGGTCGGGGGCATATATAGTAAATTGACTACGCTCGTTTCAATGGGCATATCGCCGAAACCGACGGAAGTGACCACTGGTCACTACAGCCTACGGGGCCTATTGACCACTGGTCAAACGGCCTAAAAGTGCACTTTTCTGCGTTTTGGTAGGGGGCATATATAGTAAATCAAATCGACTACGCTCGTTTCAATGGGCATATCGCCGAAACCGACGAAAGTGACCACTGGTCACTACAGCCTACGGGGCCTATTGACCACTGGTCAAACGGCCTAAAACTGCGTTTTTTGGCGATTTGGTCGGGTGCATATATAGTACGTAAATCGACTACGCTCGTTTCAATGGGCATATCGCCGAAACCGACGGAAGTGACCACTGGTCACTACAGCCTATAGGGCCTATTGACCAGTGGTCAGACCCCTTAAAACGGGGTTTTTCGGCGTTTTGGTCGGGGGCATATATAGTAAATCGACTATGCTCGTTTCAATGGGCATATCGCCGAAACCGACGGAAGTGACCACTGGTCACTACAGCCTATAGGGCCTATTGACCACTGGTCAAACGGCCTAAAACTGCGTTTCTCGGCATTTTGGTCGGGGGCATATATAGTAAATCGACTACGCTCGTTTCAATGGGCATATCGCCGAAAACGACGGAAGTGACCACTGGTCACTACAGCCTATGGGACCTATTGACCACTGATCAAACGGCCTAAAGTTGCGTTTTTCGGCGTTTTGGTCGGGGGCATATATAGTAAATCGACTACGCTCGTTTCAATGGGCATATCGCCGAAACCGACGGAAGTGACCACTGGTCACTACAGCCTACGGGGCCTATTGACCAATGGTCAGACAGCCTAAAACAGCGTTTTGGGATGAACCGGATTTAGAGTTACCGTTCGTTCTCTTCGAATGGCACTCAAAAATATGTCTTTAGTCAGCGCTTATATTTAAATGGCTGAAATTATTGTTAACTGGATCACTGCTGTCATGGCTTACTGAGCCTGATTTGCAGGTTGTGTATAGTTTATATGCTTACACAAATGGCGTAATGCCATGATGCATTAGACGCTTGGAGGAGAATCTTTAAAAGGACAGAAGGACAAGAAACAAAAATGCTCCTCTGGAGCATGAAAAAGTAATATGGGTGATGGTGAGGTTGCAAAATCAAGAGAGGACTAGTTTTTAAAATGCTTAATATGGGGCTAGGTTCAAAAATAGAAGAGGACTAGGTTGTGAGCGAATTAATATGGGCACAGCTTCGCCGAACAACCCATATTCGCGGCATTTCACGCTTCGTCTTAGCTTTTGTCGCATACAGAGCTATCAATTTCAGCCAGTAATAAGAAATTTAAGAAGTTGAATGCGTACTCATTGAATACCTAGGCGGTCCTGAAAATCTAATCGAAAAAATTTTCCATTGAGCGAGTCGCTTGTAATAACCAGTCAAATTTGTAAAAAGCGGCAAACACCAATGAAAATGGAAAAGCGAATTTTTGGAATGAAATGCTTATTTCTCAACCGATTTTTTCGTTCACGTGCCAATAGATGCATCTTCGGATTGGAAAATTTTTCTGAAGAATGAGCTGAATACCTTGAACGGTCCGAAAAAATTCCCCGAAAAATCGATATTTTAAAATTTTTGAAATTTTAAAAAATTTTAAATTTTATAAAAATGTTCATCTCGCTGCAAGGATTCCGAAAATATATGGGTTTTATGGGGTTTACGACGTATATTTAGTTCACTGGAAGCCTTACAGATTTTGTACACACATTTTTTTAGACTTTAGTTTTGGCTAATGAACAGTTCCCTAATCCGCTTAGTGCCTTTATAGCTCATAAGATGCACTTACTAAATGCTTGTACGAGTGTTCAGAGTACGGTTGTTTTGATTTTTGATTCGAATCGAATCAAAAGAATTTTGATGCGACTTTCCATTTTTGATTAATCGAACTGTATCAAATAATTTAATTTTTGACAAAAAATTTAACTGAATCAAATCTAACTGAATATTTGGAAACCAAAATCGAACTGAATCAAATCAAAACTTTTGTCCAAGAATCAGTAATTTTGATTTTGATGCGATTTTGATTCACATTTTGATTCATCAGAATAAACGCTTTCGCTTAGTCTCATGGACTATGAAAAATACTTTTCCATATATGCATCTTTTTGAGTGTTGTTGTACCTATTTATTACTACGTGCGTTTATGCTTCTTTGTAGCAATTTCACTGGCAGTTCCCGCGGCAGAGATACCAGTAACTCTTAGCAAGGATTTTTTAGTTTAGAAGACGGTCTGTATTGGCAGGCTTTTGCAATAATAGGTTTATTGCTTTAATGTAGCCTTTTGCGTTTCGCGAGACTGTTATATCATTATTTTTACATTAGCTCTAACTTTGATTAAGATTAGCATGCAATGATTTCATTGAAGCCAAGAAGTCTAAATTATAGTAAGAACCTACGGCAGCAGTGCGCATTTAATATTATGAAAAATGAAAATTTAATGTTCTCAAAACAAGTCATGAAAATAAATGTTCTCACTTTGAAATTTGAAAATCAAAAGTCGCATCAAAATTCAATTTTAGCAAAAACTGCATCAAAATCAGAAGTCTTTCCGATTAAAAACTCGAACTGAATCAAATCAAAACATTTGAAGCCGAATCAATACAGCCGTAGTTCAGAGCCAAAATACTGAGAAATGAAAATTCAGTATTATAAAGTTTTAGTGGATCTTGTGCGCTTTCCCCCCCCAGCCCTAACTTTTCTGACCAATAACTTTGAAATTTGGTATGGGTGCATACTAGAGGCTGATGAATTCAGAATTTTTAGAAAATTTTTAAATTAAAATTTTAGTTTGGTAAGGTGGGACCAAGGGGAACCAAAAAATTTTTTAAAACATTTTGCTGAAAACTTGCATACAGAGGTTTTCTTGGTCGCTGAGCACGAATCTGAAATCCGTTTTTCCATTCAGTTTTTCGTAAGCTCAGTATAAGCTTACATGTTACGCTTAAAACTGTAGCTTATACTGAGCTAACGAAAAGCTGAATCGAAAAACGGATTCGGATTCGTGCTCAGCGCCCCAGAAAAGCCCCTGTATGCAAGTATCAAAAAACTTTCTAGTTCCCCTTGGTGCCCCCCTTACCAAACTAAAATCTTAAATTTTAAAATTTTTGAATTCATCTGCCTCCAGTATGCACCCACACGAATTTCAAAGTTATTGGTAAAAAACTCAAAAGTTAGGGCTGGGGGGTGAAAGCGCAAAGCAAAACAAAAAGCGTTTTAGTGACAGCGGAAATTTTGACATAAAATTGTAATTAATTAAATCATCAATTACTGTCAAGAAACAACAATCATAAACTGTTAACAATAAAATTAAATTCAAAGCAGCTTTTCAACAATATTAGAATTCTGACTAGTGAAATTCTGACAAATAAAATTCCGACTAGTGAAATTCTCACAAATGAAATTCTGACTAGTGACGTTCTGACAAATGAAATTCTGACTACTTAATATAAACCGTCTGGGGTTCAGGGCGCCCCGTGGTGGTTTTGCTACAAAATTGCAAAAAGTTTTCATTTTGCCACCCCAAAAGGGGAGTCTAGATCCCCTGAGAGACCCTCCTGTTAGTGATGTTTACGCTGGCCTGTTTAGTTTCAGTTTCAGTTTCAGTTTCAGCTCCACTTTTAGACAGGTTTCAGTTTCAGTTTCAGCTCAAAATTTGTTCTAGTTTCAGTTTCAGTTTCAGCTCTTAGTTTAGCTTAGTTTCAGTTTCAGTTTCAGCTCTAATTTTGTTATAGTTTCAGTTTCAGTTTCAGTTTCAGCTCTGACTAAAATCAGTTTCAGTTTCAGCTCCAAGTCTTATAGTTTTCAGTTTCAGCTCCAAGTCTTTTTTAGTTTTCAGTTTCAGCTCTGACTAAAATTAGTTTCAGCTTTGTTATCCTCTATGTTATTTTTAAACTGCGATTTAGTTTCCGTTTCCAATTCTGAACTTTCACATAATCTCATTAGACATTTTTGTTCGTAACAGGCAGGTTCGGTGTCGTGGTGAATTCTTTTCATAGATAATATCAAGAACATGAAGCACAATATATAATGCTCAATCCCATTGGGATCCCATCCCAGCTCTCCTTATCCCATCTGAGCTTTCCCATTGATACTCTATAACTGCGGCTATCTATACTAAAAAATTATGTTGCAGCAATCTAAAATGGAAGAATTCATCCCAATACAATTAACCCTAAATTTGGGACTCTTGCTTTCTGGTGCTGGGCTCCTTGTCCTTACGTAATGATTTTATAAAAAATGTTAATTACGTCGGGCAAATCTTAAAATTCTGTTCAATGAATAGCTAATATTCTGAAAAAAAGATTCGTTGGAAACATATGAAATAAACTTTGCCAAACAGTAGTGTTTTAACATTTTAGTGCACTATTTACATTATACACTGGTTTATAAGCATTATATAATAATGCTATTATATATTATATATATATATAAGCATTACTTAATTGGTCACTCTGTAGAATTTTTGCAGTAAAAGCACACTGTACAATTTTAGCAGTAAAAGCACTAGTCAAACGTTTATATGGCTGGAATTTTACATGCTGGGAACGAGACCCAGTTTTTGAATGTACATTTTACAATGTAATGTAGGTACATTACATTCAGCTCCTTTGAAGTTACATGTCGGAAAGTTGTTTTCTACATTGTAGTTATGAAATGTACAATGTAGTTACATTGTTACATTAAAGTTCACCAGCTTATGCTAACAGTAATTATTTAATCCACCGAATTAGCAAAAATATTTTCGTAAGTTCTTATTGCTTTGTCTGATCAGCTGTTAATTTTTTATAAATTTGCAGCAATGGCCCTATTTCTTTACAGATTAAACGGATTAGATTAAAATTGATCCGCATTAAAGAAATATATAGCACCTCGGATTAAACGGATTAAAATTTAATCTAGTGAGTTAAACGAGTTAAACGGATTAAATTTAATCCTATTTCTTTAATGCAGCTAGGATTAAAATTTTAATCTAATCCTGTTTCTTTATTCACACTTCGGATTAAAAACTCAACGAGTTAATTTTAATCCGACCTGCTTAATCGCTGTTTCTTTAAAGATTAATTTTAATCCGTTTAATCCGCCGCCTGCATTTTCAACTAGCTTTTAATCCTCGTGCCACCACCCGGATTAAACGGATTAAAAGTTGGCGGATTAAAATTTTTAATCGCTATTTCTTTAATGGCGGATTAAACGGATTAAAATCAACTTGTTTAATCCGCGGATTAAAAATGGTCGGATTAAACGAGTTAATTTTAGTCCGTTTAATTCGTTTAATCCAGCATTAAAGAAATAGCATTTAAAATTTTAATCCGGCTGATTTTTAATCCGTTTAATCCGACCATTTTAATCTTTAAAGAAATAGGCCCAATGTAAAAATATAAAATTTCAATTATGCAGTGGTGTAGGTAGCTCCTTATTATAGTTCAATACTTTTTATGTAATTGTAGTTGGAAAATACTTCGCTATTCCTTCATTTTTCTATTTAGAATGGCAAAAATCTAAGAATTACAGCGGTCTTCACCGCAGTAGCAAATGTAGCTACATTGTAGATTACATTGTACTGCAAATAGTTTTATGAAATCGACACAATTTTGTTACAATGTAGGTACATTGTAGGTCCTATGTTTCTAGGTTTTTTTTTGGTCAAAAATAGCGTCGTTTGCAGAAATGAACAATAGTTTTGACGACGCCAAAATAAAAATGACGACAGAATGACCAAGCCAAAATGTGGAAGTAGCACTCAAATTTAACAAGAATGCAAAGTTTCTATTACGTTTTAACAGTGATTTTTCATATAATTCTCAAATTTTGGGGGCTGCCGCCCCCAAACCCCCGCTCTATATATATTGTCTTAGTGATGTTAAGCTTCGACGATGTTTGAACAGTCAATCAGTATATCTATTATACATATATACAAAGCCACAGGCTACGAGTCTTTATGCTACATACACGTGTACTTGTGTACACGTGTACATTATGTACTTCAATTGCATTTTTGATGCAAGTTTCTCATACCAATTTCGCTGAATATTTTCTTTAAAAACTTTCTCTTCCGATTATCTCAACTAGAATGGAATGAGAGCTTATATATACGTATGTACCAGGATAGGATGTTTAAGAACGTTTATTGCATAAATGTTATAACTACTAGGGATGAATCTGGAGGGCAGCTCTGTCGTTGCGATTTGAAGGTAAGTAAAAGCAAACAGAAAAAAGGCATGTCAAGAAAATTTCGTGAGCGCGTATATATACGTATATTTCCAACGTTTTTATCAAATCTTTGGATAGAAAACGCTTAAAATCAATGTCGTGCGAGTTTAGCAAAAATTCTTATTTTTCCCTTCCAATAGGGTAAAATTTTAAAAAATTTCTTGTTTCTGCAAAATGAAAAGATTTAAAGATTTAAAGGACGATTTCATCTAAAAAGCAAAAAATTTCGTCAACTTCTGGGGGGCTCAGCCCCCCAGACCCCCACATTGTGTCGAGTTGTTCTCGTCATTGTTAATGATCAAAGACATGGTACATACATAGACACCAGATATATGTATTATATGAGTATGTAAGTTAGAATATATTCGCGGGACAATGCGAAATATGAAGCAACACACGCCAACAAGGTAAAAATTCATCCATAATTACGAATATAGCCTAAAATCATAACAAAACTGCATTTCTGCAAAACTTTATTTTTGACGTTGGACAAATAAAAATGACGTTCAGAAAATAAAAATGACGAAAATTTGATGAAATCCGATTTTGAAAAAAAAAACGCTGCTATGTTTTCAATATAAAAACAACTACATTGTAATGTAAGTTACATTGTAATGTACCCAGTTACACTGTAGTTACATTACAATGTAGAATATTTTATGAAACCGAAAACCACAGTAAATGTAGAAATGTAGCTACAGTGTAGCAAATGTAAGTTTTATGAAATAGGCCCCTGCAGCCTGTATCGTGATTGGCTGGCAGTATTCTTTGAAGACAGGCGTAAGTCTGTTTCCTATTTTCTATTCTAGGATCATAGTGTTAGCGCGACTACATCAATTTAGCACAGTTTGGATAAACGGAAAATAGGAAATAGACTATAGGACGTCAGAAAACCGAAAATTCTCTGCGAGAAACCGTGCAAGAATAGGATGGCGGTTGGGTCCCTCGACAGCATGCATACGCTGGAGCTGAAACCTATTTCAGCTTCTGCTAGAGCTGAAACTAGTTTCAGCTCCAGCGAGAGCTGAAACTAGTTTCAGTCTTACCGTGGAAGCTGAAACTATTTCAGTTTCAGTTACAGCTCAAAAGTTATTTTAATTTCAGTTTCAGTTTCAGTTCTCAGTTCGACTAAGTTTCAGTTTCAGTTTCAGCTCCAAACCTGTTATGGTTTCAGTTTCAGTTTCAGCAACTGAAACTGAAACATATACAAGCTGAAACTAGGTTTCAGTTTCAGCTGCTGAAACAACACTACCTCCTGGATGCGGCCTTGCTTTCTAGCACTCTCTGTTCATATTAAGCTCTTTTCTGTGAAACATTTTTTTACTTGTTACCTGATCCAGTATCTTTTCTTCTGCTGATTATTTCAGGTTAATCAGTGCAGTATCTGCACTGCCAACAAAAGGATCAAGTAAAGCATTTTCCATCTGGCTGAATGATGAATTTGAATGATGAATTCTAATTTTTGTGCATTTGTGTAAATGTCTTTCATTTTTGTTCTTTTTTAACCTTTTCTACTCTATGAATAAATCTGTTTTAGTATTAGCAAGAATACATAATAGAATAAGAGTGAAATTTACGCTACTATGTGTTAAACATGCTCTATATGCTCGGTTCGCTAACTCGGGACCCCCTCCGAGAGTTTCGGGGGTCCCCACTTAGCACTAATTACGTGCTTTCATATAAACGCGTGTCTGCTCGCTGATTCGCTAATTAGCTTAGGCTTACCGTAGGCATTTTATTAGTAATTTTTATTTAATCAATTCGCGACCTTTATGGCAAAATACTAAGTGAAATTTCAAATTAAAAAGTTATGGACGATTAAAGATTTTGAAACTTTTTCAACGGCTTCTCCCGACATATTTAAACACGACTGCAATAAGTGGTTTTCGCAGATAACGAAAGCCACGATAAAATTTCTACTCAACCCGTCTTCACAATTTATTAACTAATTAATTATATTTTAATTACACTTAGGTTATTTTGCCAAATTCATTTCAGACTATATATACCTCATTTGCAGGGAAATTGACCTATGCT
>JASAND010011802.1:0-42287 GCA_030248195.1 Trissonchulus latispiculum
TTATTAAATTAATATAAACTAATTAAGTTAAGTTGAATTAAGCTAAATTAATTAAGTTAAGACTAGAAGTAATCAAAACTTTTCCTAACATTTAACTCTACGTTAGTGCAGACAACTCACTACCTACAAGCAAACACAGGAACAGTTGCCTCTAGCTTTCGTCATATAATTAACCTTCTCCACCTGGTTTATTCAATTTCAATTTGAATTTAAATTTGCCGTTGCCGCTGCATGCCGTTGTGAAAACCATCCATGCTGACAAAGGATAATTGTCTCTTTATTATGAAAGCACTTCTGACACAGTATATTGAAAATTTTAAATTTATATCTGATCACTCTATCATTTTTATTTAGTCCCAAATTAACTTTTAATTGTATTGCTTTGATATTGTGTATCGCATAATTTTCTGCTGTCTTGTATTAGTGTATCTAGTAAACCTGTTTTAGAATTTTATTTTAGTCCCACTTATTATAAGGCACCTAAGGTAGTTAAGGTAACTAGAATTTGCTCATAAAGAGAAAGTTTAGGGCAGTCGCAGCTTTGCTGCAGTTTGAACGGAAACGTTTGTGCCAACATTTAGTTGCTATAATTAACAATGGAGTACGCTGTCCATTCACACGTACAATTGAGGCCTAAACACGTGAGATATATAACAGGAAAACTGTCGACGACGACTGATTCCTACCTGACTGCATAAGACAGTTTGACCTATCTAAGAAGGTTGACATCGAGTTGGAACAGTGATGACATTATTCTTTTGTACATCACTGACAACTGTCACAATCTTCTCCATCATGATTGCTTACAAAATCAGATCTGGCATCGGCCAATGTCAGTTTGTATCAAAGAAAGTACATCAACGTAACTGCATTTGAACTGAAAGTTAGATCATAAAATCTAAAAAAACTAAAATACTACAAAAGTAGTCGCTCATGGAGCTGGACTGTTCAGTAGACACAAAGATTTGTGATTGAAGAAGGTGTCTATTGGCTCCCTGTTGCTCCGCCTACAGAGGGAGCTAGTACACACTACCTCAATGTTGCTCCCCTACAGAGCGACTATTTTTATTACACTCCTTAACACTTTCCTGAATGTTGCTCCCCCTACCGAAGGAGTGAGGGAGTCTGGTTCCCCCATGTTGCTCCCTCATGTTGCTCCCCTTACAGAGGGAGGTATGTTTAACACGCGTTGCTCCCCCTACAAGGTGAGCATGTTGCTCCCGCCACTCATCTGCTCAGTCTATACTACTTTCCACACATGTGGGAGCTTCTCAGAATCCCATATCAGAGAGATCAAATTATGCAATTACCGTGACAAGACTTCCCCACCAAAGTTCAGCAGTTCTGCCGGAATGCTGTCCGAGCCAGGAGCTTTGCCGTTGCGAAGGCACTGGATGGCCTCTCTCACCTCGTCAAAGGATTGGAAATCTTCTCTCCACGGAAAGATACCCAGGAAAGGGAGGTCCGCAGGACGGATTGGGTTGGCTGGCTATTCTCCATTAAGTTGTTTCTCAAAGTGTACTTTCCAGCGTTTGAGTTTGCCCACGTTTGATGAGAAAAGAATTGCCTTGACGATCATGCAGAATTTCGCTTGGCTTAGACTGGGGATGATCGAATTTCTCGATTAGCTTGAATACGCTGTACCAGCCCCAGCTTGAGGCGATCTGTTTATGTCACCCGCAACTGAACTCCAGTAGTCATAGCGGTCTCGCCTGACCAAGTTTCTGATTTAATGGTTTAGATGGCGTAGTTATGGACAATGACATCGTCGTCGTTCGTCAGTGACTTCAAGACTACCAGGTCGAAGAATGATTTCTCGATCACGACTAGATGTCCCAATCACCTGGTCAGGAGCTAGCTTTATGGAGTCCCTATGTCCGCAATTCGTCGACATCGAAAAGAGAGGTGCTGGTCACGATGTCAGCTCATCAGAGTACTGGTATTGTACATTTCGCTGATAGAACTGAGACACCTCATATGATTTAGGATGATTGTATATCTTACGATTTAGCCGAAGTTGGATCACACAATTGGCCAGAGCAAGGTCCGACTAATGATCAGTTCCCCAGTAAGAGCCACAGTTAAAGGCAGACCCATTCCAGCGATTAGGACAAAGTCAGTTTACTTGCAACTGGAAAGTCCTCTAAACTTATCCTCTATCTTAGGCATGGCTTAACAACTCCTTGACTCATTTAATGATAAGGTGGCGAGTTTTACCATCTAGGCTACTTCAAGTTGCATACGCTTGCCAATAATGGTTTTTCTACGATACATCTCCTTGCCTCGAACTAGTCTATTTCGGTTGTCCACAAGATCTAAGGGACGTCGACCATGAAATACAAAAGCAAATTCTGGTACATGCATCCAATAAAGTTCTCACCAGTTTGACACGACGGAAAATCAGATTCGAGATGACGAGCATCCCAACCTGTTCCCATGTATGGATGTTGTCAAGCAGATTTCGCAAAGAAATTATCACAGTTGTTCAAAACAAAAGTTCCAGTTTCTGGCTCTCGATAGAATTTCTCAATAATGAGCCAATAAAGGGCGATAGCTATACGCTGTAAATGGGGATAGTCCTCTAGATACTTATCCACGCGTTTCTTAATTTGAACTCCATTCAAGATTAGATGTCGACTCTTAATCCACTGACACATATTAGGAAGATTCAAAAATTTACACTTGAAATGCTGTTTCCATACACCTAAATCTAAAAGGTTCATCCAATAAGGTTGAACCACCGTCAGGCGAATACATAAAACTACCCTCAAAAGCATATCAGAAAAATGGCTCTCAACATAGATACTCCTTCTTACGTGACCTGGGAAATGGATTCTCAAGTTTTGGATAGCCTGTAATTCGTTCAGCTTTAATGAACAATGCATAAGTTTCTCTGATCGCTCTCCAATTCGCAATATGGTTGGTATTGAGCTGTCCTAGCAACCACATGGTTGTCTTATAACCTCGTTGGAGGAGATGTGGTCAATTCCGGATCTCCGGAAAACATTCACGATAGATAACCACAGTAGCTGTATAATGACTATTACCTGTCCTATTACAATATTTCACAAGTACATCATCAGTATGATCTACGTACTGATATGTAGTATCTACGACATTACGATCTTGCAATGTATCTACAACACCTTCACGACTGTGAACAGTTGGATCGACAATGTCAACTTCTAACTCCTGCAGGGTTTCTTGGTTAATATCGATAACAATTTCATTCTATTGACATGAATTACCTTACTAATGTCACCCGTTTTCAAATTTACCTTTTGTACGTTTTGGTCGGACAAAATCTCGACAATTCTATAGGGAGGTCATGGTTTTATTATTATGTCTTCGCAAATTCAGGATTATGATTATGATTATCCGATCGGCTGCCAAAAGAGGATCTGGAGCCGGAGCCTGAACAGGAAACGCGACCTGTGTCGGAATCGGAACCTGGGCAGGAGCCGCAGCCGGAAGTGAGGCCTCGTTCTGCACCGGAAAGGGTTCCAGCTGCTGCAGGAACTTGGTACGCGGCAACCAGGCATGGGTCCTCGAGGACGAGCCACGGACGGACACGGAAGGAAATGCCTGAAAGGGCTCTGGGAATTTAGAGGCGGACCTCTGCAGAATTTACGGAAGCACACATCTAAACCGGTCAGCACATAGTTATTCAAGTGGCTGGGAGGTACAGAATGCGGGCGAAAAGACTTCGGAACTGGCCAGGGAAGAGCTGCAGGGTAGCCAGCATGTGGTCCGCAGTTCGAAGTGCCAACTGATACATTAGACCCCGTTTCGGAAATAGCATTCAGTCCACGATGACCAGCAGACTTCGAAAGCTGGGGGGGGGGCAACTCCGTAGCAATGTGATCGGGGCATCCTTCCGTGCCTGCAGCTGATGAGTCACTGCCACCGAGACTGCTAGACACTGCCGCCATCAGGACTAACGGCAGAGTCATTGGACCTCGGAAGTGGCTTGCAGTCAGGAACATCTTCCGGGTTTCATTCACGGTTATAGGCGAACCAAGCCTTTATGCGGACTCTGAGGCCTCCATCACGATCGTCTACATGAAACAGGTAGGTGGGCCCGATCAAATCAGCCGGTTCCAGGGAATCATTGTTGGCGACCACTGGTCTCGGATCAACACCGATATCAGAATGCGTACAACTAGCACTTGGACTGGGTACAGAACGTGAATCCAAGTACCCATACGCACTACGCGATCTACGCATGATGCAAGCACTGATACACAGAGCAATCTAAACACAAGAAATACAATTACATAGAAAAAACAGAGAGAGATAAAATGAGAAAATAGAGAAACTTAACCGATAAAAGGTATTAAATAAAAGATTTTTAGTTTATGCGTCTTTCAAATAATTCATCAATCTTCAATAACTAGATTCTTGGAATGTTGCTCCGCCACTGAGCAACATTCTTAGAATGTTGCCCGGCCGCCGGGCAACATTCACAAGAAAGTAAGCTGAATGTTCGTGTGTCGCCCAATTACATTCTTAGAATGTTGCTCGCCGGTCGAGCAACATTCTAAGAATTTATCTGTCGACTAACTACATTCATAAGAAAGTAAGTGGAAAGTAAGTTAACTGGAAACGAATACTAGCTACCTTATTGGCGTTCGCGGTAATCATAACGGCCATTGAATGACGGGTGCGGGGTGTATGGCGCATGCGGTATTTGAATGTTGTGATGTGGGAGGGGGGATGTAAGGGGAGGGGGATGTGGGGGGGACGGGGGACCTAGGGCTGGGGGAAACCTGGGCGAAGTGCGCTGGCGAGGATATCGCATCCCTCCCTAAACATTTTAATGGGTTTAAAATACCCAAATCCGATTAAATTCAAATTATATAGGTTTAATTTTATATTGTTTGTATTTGATCATATGTATTTTTCAAATTATTTTTTCTGATGACAGTTTTCTTATTAACCATTTCAAATTATGTTTTGTGGCATGGAAAACGGAAAAATTTTTGCTGGGCATTGGGGACGGTTTTAGGGGGGTTTCTGTTTCTCCCGGGATGGTTTTGGGGAGGTCTAAGGAAAGGTGAACCTTCAGAAAAAGTTAGGGGCGCCCATACTTTCCTTTGGGGGGTATCCCCTCAAATGTTTGACCAATTTTGCCCACCCCAGAATTTTTGACACCATCCCCCAACAGTCGGCTGGCCCTCCCGAACCCCCCCAGACATAGCCATGGACCCAAAAACATAGCTAAATTTGGCCGAAAAAGGTAATTTTTTGAAAAAATTTTCTAAAATTTTGATTTAAAATCGCTTTAAAACGGTACAAAAACGCTTAGAACGTGAAAAAGAGGCCTTATTTTGAAGAAAAAAGGGCTAAGTTTCAGAAAATTTTGCATTTTTTGGTCATTTTTCGAAATTTCTGAGGTCCGAATTCTGGGTGGGGGGTACTCATCATCACATTTCTTGGGTCGACCACCAACCTTCCAAAATTTACCGCTCCCCCAGACCCAACGTTCCAGGGAAACTATGGGGGCGACCGGTGGGGCATAGGTGTACCTTGAAAAAAGTTAGGGTGGGGGTAGTCGAAATTAGGGTAGGTGGCTGCAGTCGGTTTTGGGTGGGGTGGGGTCCGGAAAACTCAAATTTGGGGGAGGCGAAAATTTTCTACAAAAGTTTAGGAAAACATTGCGATTTTGCTAACAAAACGCTATTTGCAACCACAAATTATATAGAAATATTACAATTGATCTGTTTACGTATTTTTTCGAAAAAATAGAGTCACGCCTGGGGGTCAGTCTATTTTATGGGGTTTGTGGTCTGGGCTCGGCTTGGGGGGGGTAGTCGAGGTCGGGTATGGGGGTGGGGGGTCTGGCCTCTCCGGGGGGGGGGGCGCACAAAGGGTAAACTGTAGCCATGTACACCAATGGGGGCCCCCCAAAAGTCCGAGTGGCAAGGAATTTTCTAGGGGGGGGCGAAAATTTTTCGAAACGTATATATATATATATATATGCCAAAAACAGCGCAATTTTTCTGTCATATATATACTATAAAAGTTGGTTTTTAATAGCAAAAATAAGCGGATTTAGTGTTGAAAAGGGCTAAAATTGAGTAAAAATCTCCGGCGAAGCCGTAAATAGTATATACGTATATAATCGCCAAAAAAGTTCGTTTTTAGTGCAAAATAGCGCTTAAATAGGCAAAAATTGACTAAAAATATTCTGCGGAGCTGGAAAATTTGTGAAACTTTGGCCTTCAGAGCGATTTTTTCAGGGCAAAATTTGGTAAAAAAGGGCGCCCACTTTTTTCTGGGGGACGATTTTTTTGGGGGGGAAGGGTGTTTATGGGGGCTGGGTTTACTTTACTGGGGGGGCCGGGGGCGGGGGGGGGGGGTGCCCCCACCTTTCGGTTCCTTCCTACGCGACCTCTTCCCCCCCCCCACCCGGCCCCACCCCCACTTTTTTGGGCTTCCCCCCTCTCACTATAAGGTGCTCAGAAAATGATGTTAATTTTAAAATTTAGAAAATTTTTAGAAAATTTTAAGGATGTTTGGTCAAAATTTTCAAAAATTTTCCGGTTTCGCCGGAATTTTTTGGTCCAAAATCGTCTACTTCGATGCTCAAACTTTAGCATAGTTATAGCAGTATGAGTACAAAACAGGCTATTTTTACTGCATTTTTGGAAATTTTAGACATTTTATTCCCCCCTTCCCCCCCACTTTTCGACCTCCCCCCCCTCACTAGTGGGGGGGGGGTCATGTCAAGTCATGAATTAATACATGAAAATAATCCGTAGGGTTGCCATTCTTCAAACTACAAGAATTTCGTTTCCTATTGACTTCCTGATTGACTATATATTTTTACGGAGATGTCCCGCGGAAGGGGGCATAGGTGAAATTTGGATTTGGGTTGTGGGGCCCTCCGCCGAAAGCTTGGGGGCGGGCTCCCTTTTTCAGACCTCCCCCAAAAACACCCAAAAAAGTATTCGATTTTTTTGCCAAAAGTAGCATTTTCAACCATTGCTCTGACTCTGTATTTTTTTAGGGTCTTCTTTTGCCAAAAATGTCTATGTGTAGGCCTTTCTTTGGAGGTAGAAACGTTTTTTCTCAAAAATGCATGGACTTAGGCTAAAAATAGCTCGGTTTTTTATCCTTTTTTCTTTTTCTAGGAATTAATTTTATATTCAATCAGAAATTTAATTTAAAATACTTCAAAAAGCGTAGACTGGCCGATATTCGGTGACTATAGCTCTCCGCTAAAGCCGGATTTCGACTGGTCTCTTTTCGACTACAATGCAAGCTCGGTTTTTTATACTTTTTTTCTAGGAATTATTTTTATAATACTAGGGACATCAATTTAATATACTTCAAAAAAGCGTAGACTGGCCGATATTCGGTGACTATAGCTCTCTGCTAAAGCCGGATTTAGACTGGTCTTTTTTCGACTACATGCAAGCTCGGTTTTTATCCTTTTTTCTTTTTCTAGGAATTAATTTTATATTCAAACAGTAGTTTGATTTAAAATACTTCAAAAAGCGTAGACTGGCCGATATTCGGTGACTATAGCTCTCCGCAAAAGCCGGATTTAGACGGGTCTCTTTTCGACTACATTCAAGCTCGGTTTTTATCTCTTTTCTTTTTATAGGAATTATTTTTATAATACTAGGGACACCAATTTAAAATACTTCAAAAAGCGAAGACTGGCCGACATTCGGTGACTATAGCTCTCCGCTAAAGCCGGATTTCGACTGGTCTCTTTTCGACTACAATGCAAGCTCGGTTTTTTATACTTTTTCTTTTTCTAGGAATTATTTTTATAATACTAGGGACATCAATTTAATATACTTCAAAAAGCGTAGACTGGCCGATATTCGGTGACTATAGCTCTTTGCTAAAATCGGATTTCGACTGGTCTCTTTTCGACTACATGCAAGCTCGGTTTTTTATCCTTTTTTCTTTTTCTAGGAATTAATTTTATATTCAAACAGTAGTTTGATTTAAAATACTTCAAAAAGCGTAGACTGGCCGATATTCGGTGACTATAGCTCTCCGCAAAAGCCGGATTTCGACGGGTCTCTTTTCGTCTACATTCAAGCTCGGTTTTTATCCTTTTTCTTTTTCTAGGAATTATTTTTATAATACTAGGCACATCAATTTAAAATACTTCAAAAAGCGTAGACTGGCCGATATTCGGTGACTATAGCTCTCTGCTAAAGCCGGATTTCGACTGGTCTCTTTTCGACTACATACAAGCTCGGTTTTTATCTTTTTTTCTTTTTCTAGGAATTAATTTTATATTCAATCAGAAATTTAATTTAAAATACTTCAAAAAGCGTAGACTGGCCGATATTCGGTGACTATAGCTCTCCGTTAAAGCCGGATTTCGACTGGTCTCTTTTCGACTACAATGCAAGCTCGGTTTTTTATACTTTTTTTTCTAGGAATTATTTTTATAATACTAGGGACGTCAATTTAATATACTTCAAAAAGCGTAGACTGGCCGATATTCGGTGACTATAGCTCTCTGCTAAAGCCGGATTTAGACTGGTCTTTTTTCGACTACATGCAAGCTCGGTTTTTATCCTTTTTTCTTTTTCTAGGAATTAATTTTATATTCAAACATAGTTTGATTTAAAATACTTCAAAAAGCGTAGACTGGCCGATATTCGGTGACTATAGCTCTCCGCAAAAGCCGGATTTCGACGGGTCTCTTTTCGACTACATTCAAGCTCGGTTTTTATCCTTTTTCTTTTTCTAGGAATTATTTTTATAATACTAGGCACATCAATTTAAAATACTTCAAAAAGCGTAGACTGGCCGATAAACGGTGACTATAGCTCTCTGCTAAAGCCGGATTTCGACTGGTCTCTTTTCGACTACATGCAAGCTCAGTTTTTTATCCTTTTTTCTTTTTCTAGGAATTAATTTTATAATATACTTAGACTGCTAGATTGCTCTGATTGTGTATTTTTTAGGGTCTTCTTTTGCCAGAAATGTCTATGTGTAGGCGTTTCTTTGGAGGTAGAAACGTTTTTTCTCAAAAATGCATGGACTTAGGCTAAACATACTTGGATAATTGATTTTGCCGAAAGTAGCATTTTCAGCCATTGCTCTGACAGTGTATTTTTAGCGTTTTCCGGGGAGGGGGGGGGGCGGGCGGGGGCCAAAAATTTCGATGTTTAGGCGTTTCTTTGGAGGTAGAAACGTTTTTTCTCAAAAATGCCTGGACTAAGGCTAAAAATAGCTCGGTTTTTATCCTTTTTTCTTTTTCTAGGAATTAATTTTATATTCAATCAGAAATTTAATTTAAAATACTTCAAAAAGCGTAGACTGGCCGATATTCGGTGACTATAGCTCTCCGCTAAAGCCGGATTTCGACTGGTCTCTTTTCGACTACAATGCAAGCTCGGTTTTTTATACTTTTTTTTCTAGGAATTATTTTTATAATACTAGGGACATCAATTTAAAATACTTCAAAAAGCGTAGACTGGCCGATACTCGGTGACTGTAGCTCTCTGCTAAAGCCGGATTTCGACTAGTCTCTTTTCGACTAGATGCAAGCTCGGTTTTTATCCTTTCTTCTTTTTTTAGGAATTTTATATATATTTTCGGACAGTAATACTAGCCAATATTCGCCTACATACACGCACGCGAACCAGCACCTTAAAGTTAACAAAAATGCTAAGAGTGTATATGCGTATTTTAGTGTCCCATTCAACTCTTGCTAAGCGGATAGTGTTTACTAGTAAAAAGTGGCCTATTTGCAAAAATTGGTAAACCTATAATTTTTGTCCCTAATTGGACACATTAATATGCAAGAAAACTTTAGCGGACACATTTTCCTAGGAAAAATGGCCTCCTTGCGAAATTGCTAGCCCTTTTAATTTTTGTTAATTGGCCAAAGTTTACTTGCAAGTACGGTTTCTTTATCCTTTTTCTTTTCGTAGGAATAAGATTTTATGTATTCAAACACTATATAGTGGGGTTTTTAGGCAAAAATAAATGGGCGGGGGAAGATTTTAGGGGGGGGGGGTCCAAAAGTGGGGGGGGGGGGGGGGGTAAAATAGCGAAAAATGTCAAAAAGCAAGCACCAAACTAGACGATTTTGGACCAAAACAGTAATAAAAATTTTGTCGAAAAATTCTAAAAATTTCGCAATTTCTGGGCACCTGAGTAGGGGGGAACGAGTAGGGGGAGAGACAGAGAGGTCGAGTGGGGGGGGGGAACCCAAAAGGCGGGTGGAGGCGCCCCCCCTTTAAAAAACCCAAATATACGTAATACTAGGTAATAGGGACTATATATATAATATATACATACATATATATATATATATATATATATATATATATATATATATATATATATATATATATATATATATTATATACACTTCAAAAAGCGAGATATCTTACCAAAGTGAGTCAAAAATGGCAATTTTGGCGTATTTTGCATGTAGAAACACATTTTATGTAATGTATATATATATATATAATGTATATATATATATATATATATATATATATATTATAAATATTTCAGCGAAGAAATGCTATTTTAGTATGTAGTTTAACTTTATTTCTGTTAGTTTAATTTTTTCTTACTTTGGTTCTCTATATATACTGGTATGCTCCTACCTGTTTTAATTTTCAATAAAAATTAATTAATTCATTAATACTGTCGTGCACTACGTATTATTTCTACGGTAACAAGCTTCTGTTTCCACCATTTTAAGGTAAACACGTAGTATTTCTGGCCTGTTAAACAGTGACGATGGCGATTTTTGTTGTTAAACAGCGATTTTTGAATATATAACGCGTGAATACATGATAACTGTAATTTCATCAATGCGTACAATAACGCACAACCTAAAAATTAACAAAATTTGGATGGCCTTAATTTTTTGGCAGATGGCCTAAAAATTTGAGTCGTTGAGGCCATTTGGCCTAAAGTTCGGCGACCAAAAAAAACCCCTGGCATTTTTTAGGTATTTGAAAGTGGTCGGGGCTTCGCCCCCCCTAGGGTGGGGGAAGTGGCGGGGGGGGGCTTCCGAAAAGTGGGGGGGGGGGCCAGCCAAATGTAAAATATACCGAAATAACGCAAAAAAATCGCTGTTTTTTAGCTTAAAATGAGCTTACAAGTCCATAAATTAGCTAAGTATTGCAAAAAATTTTTGAAAATTTGACCTCAAAACCCAAATTTTTAGACACTTAGGGGGGGGGGGGCTCCGAAAAGTGGAGGGTTGAACCGAAAAGTGGGGGGCGGGCCCCACCCCCCCCCCCCCTAAGAAAATGCCAGAACCCTGGTGACCCCCTCTTAGCTCTCTTGACACAACCGTTGCATGTTTTTGTCTGTTTCAGGACATGCGTGTTTGGAACATTATCAAAGGGGCCGCTAACGAACGGCCCCTATAATTATGAGTATAAGGTCCCCAAAAGTGTCAAAAAATTAGGTTTTTGAGGTCAAATTTTCAAAAATTTTCTCAATTTTTAGCTAATTTATGGACCTATAAGCTCATTTCAAGTTTAAAAACAGCGGTGTTTTTGTGTTTTTACCTTAAACATGCTAATTTTTTTGCTAAAAATTTCTGTATAATCAAGCGAAAAAAAGGGGGAATACTCATTTTAATATGCGGGAAAAACCCACCTCCGGTGTGGGTTTATATATATACCGGTATGAGCTATATATATATATATAGGATTTTAATAGCCTATCTTGAAGAGCATCAAAAATGGGGGGGGGCTGAAACCCCGTCCTGACCTTTTGGGGAAAGTTTACCAATACATACTTCATTGCAAAAAGTATAATTCTTTGTCATTACCCCCTCCTTTTGCCATTTTTAGGGGTTTGAAAGTGGAAAAATTAGCATTTGTAAGGTAAAAACGCAAAAACATGGCGGTTTTAATAACCTTGAAAAACGTTTTGTGACCTCAAAAACATAATTTTTCGACACTATTGGGCCACCTCCACATAAGTGTGAGCAGTGGCGGCACCAGGGCCCCGGGCCCTTCCCATTGCGATTTGGGCCCCTCCCTTTGGCGTGTCGGGCCCCCCCTGAAAAATTTTTCAGCTGTTTGTATATGCATAATTTGAGTGTTTTTAAGATTTTTTTTAAAAATCGGCAAATTTTTGAAATTTTTGCTAAAACTGGAAAAAGTTTTGCTAAAAATCAAAAAATTTTGCAAAAATTTGAGAAAATTTTGCTAAAATTTGAGATTTTTTGGGAAATGAAGGTAAATTTGCCAAAAATTTTGGATTTCCCAGTATAAGGTCGCCGGATTTTTGGGTCGGACCCCCCCCATCAAAAAATCCTGGCGCCGCTACTGAGTGAGGGCCTCCGCACCCCCCCCCACTAAAAAAATGCCAGTCCTTTTCAGTGTTTGCCAAAAATCCCTCCTCGGGGTATTTTTTACAGATTTTTTCTGGGGGCTTCCGGGCCCGGGGGGGAAGAAATTTTCGGAGGTGGAGGGAGAATTTTTTCCATAAATGAGCCAAAAAATGGTATTTTTGGCGTATTTTGCATGGTGAAACGCAAAAAGTTCTCAAAAATGCCAGGATTTAAGCTAAAAACAGTTGTTTTTACGAAAACATCTTCGACGAAGCCGGAAAATTTTTGAAAATTGGCCTACTTTTGGCAAAAATTTGGGTCTCCAAAGAGGGGCGATTTCGTGAGTTTCACCGGGAATTTTGGTGGTAGTAAACTTCAGAAATTTGGTGGGCAGTACCCCCCCCCCGAACCCCCCCCCCCAAATGCGGACCTCAGAAAATTCAAAAAATTGCCTAAAAACGCAAAATTTTTTTATTTTAACGCTTTTTTGTCGAAACAAGGCTTGGTTTTATCGTTTTAGGCGGTTTTACACCGTTTTAAACCAAGTTTAAGCCAAAATTTGAGAAACATTTTTCAAAAAATGACCATTTTTTAACAAAATTTAGCTTCGTTTCATCTTGTCAGATCATATTAGATCATATTTATTGTCAGATATCGCCAGCGACCGAAACCAGTGGAAATCATTGATGCAATGCACAGGATCCTGTCGGTAGAAGCGGGCGGTCCCGGCCGGGCGCCTTAGCTCTACTCTGCTCTACTAAAATTTAGCTAACTTTTTGACCCCAAAAAGTGCTGGGGGGGGTTCGGGGGGTAACCAAAAGTGGGGGAGGGATAGTCCAAAATTTGGGGGGGGGGAAGTTGGTCGAAAATTTTGGCACAAAAATGGCCAAATTTGGGCCAAAAATAGCCAAAATTTTAAAACTCTTTCGAAAAAGGGTGAGGTAGCCGGACCCCTGGATACGCCGCCGCGCCACAGTGCGCCACAGTTGCGACACAAAGTCAGTTCAGAACGTCGAAATGGCCAAAAGTATGCCTGGGATTAGCTTCTTTCCAGCTCTTTGCGCAAATACAAACCAGACAACTTATATATGGTTGATAAGGACATATATCTGGATTATGACGTTTGAAGTAGAATTTTTGATATGTTGCGCCACAGCGCCACAGTGGCCCGCCAAAGTTGGTGAATGTTGGGTCCGACTTTGAACTTAGTTTTTTCGCTTATTTGTCAAGATAGACTTTTCAAATCGTGCATATAAAGGTTTTTGGGGACGGAGAATCCATTCCCGCCATCAGTTTTGCTGCCCGATTCACCCAACTTGCTGCGCTGATTCCACTTGACCGTCTGAGGGGTCAGGTCGGTAACCGCTTCCGGGAGGTCCGTAGTAGACTTTACGTGTCCTCTCAAAACTTTGTCTATAGGGGTTTTCTGGTGCGCCCAGCTCATTCACGGTCTCCGTTTTGCCGTCCGACCCACCAATCTTGCTGGGCTGGTTCCAATTTGCCGTGTGGAGGGTCAGTACAGACTTCCGGAAACACCATATAGAGCTGTACTTAGCTTCTCAAAACTTTGTCTGTAGGGGTTTTCTGGTGTGCCCAGCTCATTCCACAGGAAAACTTTTGTTGGAAAAATCGGAAAAAATCGGGACAAATTTTTCCGATTTTTTCCGGAAATTATTCCTACTTTTTTGTGCAACTTTTCCGATTTTATTCCGATTTTTAACCGATTTTTTCCGATTTTTTCCGGGAATTTTCCCGATTTTTGTGCAACTTTTCCATTATTCCGATATTTTTCCGATATTTTCCAGAAATTTTTCCGATTTTTTCCATACATTTTCCCTATATTTTCACGATATTTTTCGGAATTTTTTCTGTGTTTTTCCGGATATTTTTCCGACGTTTTCCCGACATTTTTCCAAATTTCCCCAACATTTTCTTGGGTTGTTCTCGCCACCTGCATACGTCTCTCGCTGAATGTATATACGTACGTATTATAGCGCGGCGGGAAAGCCCATCGTCAGTGTCTATATAAGTTTTGTGTGCCCAAATGGCAGCGTTGCTTAGAATAATAAAGGCAACACTAAAACTAATGCCCAGACGAAAACAAACAGAAGTAAAAAGAGATATGTAGATGATATTTGCGCCGAAGGCATAAAATTTTTCGGAAAAACTTAAAAATTATGCTTAAAATCAATAAAAATTTGCTCCTTCAGGTGAAAAGGAGTGTGCTTTTTAGTGTTTTTTTTAAATTTTGTGTTTTTAAAAAAGTGTGCGAAAACGCAATAAAAACACGAGAAACAGTGGGCAAAATGGTTTTTCGGTCAAATCTCTAGCTTAAAGCAACGAATCCCAGCTAATATATAAGCATTGATAAAATGTACAAGACTGCAGTAGCGTAGATACAAAAAAATTTCAGGAGGGGGGGAGCGGTTTGGACCGAAGTCGGGGGGGGGGGTAAAATTTTTATTTTCGATCAACAATTGTGTGAACACTGCGTACAAAATTTTTATAAGGTTCTTAGCTTAAATCTATTGTAGCCGAAAGCGGCATGATAAAACCCAAAAATGGGGTCTGGGAGCGGAGCCCCTCATAATTTGAGAAAATTTTTCAATTTTGTTATTAAAACGCTATTGAAACATTGAATTCTTTGCATTGTATTGTCAATTCCCAAACCAAATTTTGTAGTTTAATTTGCTATATATTTACTAGTCTCGTACGAAAACTCAGACTGGATGCTCCCATTATGAACAGGGTATTCCAAGCAGCAGAGATCCAGTATCCACCATTTAAGACAATCATTTTTGCAATAATTAGTGATGGGCAATGGATATATATCCGGATATCCGTGTACATTTCAGTCAAAACAAGGAAAAATTAGGACATTTTTGGCAAAAATTTCAAAAATTTTAAAGTATTTTTCAAAAATACTTCTGAAAATTACAGACATTCACTGCCTGCCAAAAAATTGACAGAAAAATTGAAAACTTAACTGCAAAATCGAAATATTTTCTTGAAGTTAAGTTTGGAATAGGCGGATAACCGGATATCCGGATATCCGTTAACGCAAAATAGGCGGATAACCCCTGATATCCGTTAACGCAAAATAGGCGGATAACCGGATATGAAAAATGTCCGGTGCCCATCCCATCACTAGCAATAATGCAGTTTATGAAACTACAAAGCTGGCAAAGCAAAGTTAAGCAAAGCAAAGGTTTAATTATACGCATATAATATATAATAAAATGCTAACAATGAAGTCGCGAAAGATTTTCAATTAAGTACAAATGCACTAATTCTTGGGGCATTTTAATACAATTTCTTTGTGTAAATTTTATTGGCCAATTTTTTTCACTGATTCAAAACCATTTCGGGGAGGGCGCCCCCCCCGTATCTACGCTAGTACAAGACTGTGTATCGATTGAGCATAATTGTCCTTTCACGATTTGGCAGTACATAATTGTGAAATACTACTTGCCGTATTATCAATTAATATTAATCGTAATCGTATTATTAATTTAAATTAGTATATATACATAAATTTATTTTTTGCAGTACATAATTGTGTACATATAGCCATGGGGAAAAACCCTCCACATTTTGGATTTTGGCTGGAACTTTTTTATTATAAGGGCTAGATGAGAACTTTATATACCATCGTACTTGGCGTACTCAGATCTATCTTTTAAGCCCATTTGCACTTCTTTAGGTCGTACGGTTAGGCCGGTATAATGCAGAAAGTAGCGAGGGAAAAAACCCAATGGGGGAAAACCCCAAATGGGGGGAAAACCCACCCCTCACAGGTCTCAAAAATTGTCGTAGCGCTATTATGTCACTTCCAGTGTGAAATTCTACTTTTTTAGCTAGTATAAATAAAAAACCCGATCTAGCTACTTTTTGAGACTTCATGTGCCATTGAAAATGCAGCATCAAACGGACAGGTTTCATGAAGTTTAACACATAGGGCAATTTTTGAAAAATGCTAAAAACGATGTAATTTGATAAAACTTATTAGTCCATCGCGTAGAGAATGGGTTTCTACGTTTATTTGGCTGAAAATCCACAATTGGACCTGTCCTGGGAACTCCAGTGCCGAAATGGCACTTTCAGGCATAGGTGTACATTGAGAAAACGTTGGGGGAGGGGGTAGCCGAAATTAGGGTGGGTGGGGTCAGCTGTTTTGAGGTGGGGTGGGGTCCGGGAAAATCTAATTGGGGGGTAAAATTTTTGGCACTTATGGTTCGAAAAAATTTTTTGTCTCCGATTTGGCTGAGAACTTTGTCCCCCCAGCCCTAACTTTGGAATTTTTTGACTGATAATTTTGAAATTAGGTATGAATGCATACTGGAGGCCGATCACTTCAAAAATAAAAAATTTTAAATTTGAGGGTCAAAAGGGAACCAAACAATTTTTTAAGAAATTTTGATGACAACGACTTACATACAGAGGTTTTCTGGGTCACTGAGCACGAACTTGAATTTCGTCTTTCGTTTCAGCTTTTGCTTTACTCAATATAAACTTACATGTTAAGCTTACAACTTTAGCTCATACTGAGCTAACGAAAAGCGATATACCCGAAAAAGTGAATCCATAAAAGGATTTCAGATTTGTGCTCAGCTTTTAATAAAACCCCAGTATGCAAGTTTTCTGCAATACATTGTTTAAAAATTTTGGTCCTCCCATACCAAACTAAAATTTAGTATTTTTTTAAATTTTAAACTTTTTACATAATTTAATTTTTGAATTAGTCTTCCTCAAATATACACCCTCACAAAATTTAAAAGTTATTAATCAAGAAAATCAAAAGTTAGAGTTGGGGTGAGGGATAAAACGCAGAACATGCGTTCTTTCCAGCCGAAACATCGAAGAGACAATGCGGAAACAGTTTACATATACTTTAGATGTATTGTCACTTATATAAATGTATATACATGTGTATATCTGGTGGCACAAGTCACAAGTAACCTGCTATAAAAAAGCTGCCAGTAAGAATTTCTCTTAGTTTCTTCTCAACACATTTCATTAGCATATGTGGACCTCCAAAGATTCTTTGCGGAATATCAAATTTCAAAGTATTATGTTAATTTGATAGATGAAAGTGTGCATACATCAAATGAATAGTTTCTATCTATCTTAGCATATCAATAGAAGTTCACATTGCTGGAAAGTTTTAGGTAGATTAGGGACAATATAACAATATGAGACAAGTATATATTGCAGAAATCAGTATTTACATGATTGTCCATCCCCAAAAGACCCAATTTATTTCCCTTATATTCTATAGCTATTTCTATCACATAAACTTAGAGTAGAACATTGGCAACATTGTAAACATGGTATGGATCTCTTTAACTTTACCCCCCCCCCCCAACAGTTGGTCAACTTGAAAGGGTTGTTGCAAGAGATCAACAGAACTTTAGAACATATTTATATATCGTTGTAATGCTCGAGATGCGCTCTATGTAATAGTATAAACAAGTTTGCTGTAGCTTTCTACTATAAAAAAGTTAAGCTTAACAAACTATCAAAGTTACCCAAATACTCCAAATGACAAGCCCCAATTGCACAGCATTTTACATTGCGACAGGCAAATCACCTTCTTTTCCACAGGTCTTGCGTTACGTATCTACAGCCACGTTAAAGCTACAATCTGCAGCTCTTTCATTGGACAGGTAGAGCACTTTCGTTTCGATATTCTTTTGTTACATCTGCCGTTAAATTTTTAATACGTTTTTAGTTTGGTTCATATCTTAATACATTTTATGGCTAGAATGTATACCGTACATTTGCAAAAATTTCTTGCAAAGTAGACAAGAAATTTCCTCATAGTGCTTTAATTGTTTATATATCACTTCAATTCAAAATTTACTAGTACCACAACTTTCTTTTAGAACAAACAGTTTCCAGTTTAACCCAGTTCCTGCTAAAAGACAACAGAAATGCTGAAACGTAAACAAAACTTAATTATTCAGGGGATTGCACCAAATAAGTTAAACGTCAGATTATCTTAATAGTCAGCTAATCTCCACTTAATCTGCAGATTAAATGCAGTTTACGTTGATCTGAAGTTAACCTTCATAGACCGTTGCACCAAATAAGTTCAGGATTACTTTTAGTTATCTTCCGATTAAAGTGAAGCTAATCGGGAACTTTTAATCCTGCCCTATAGCAGGTTTAACATCGGATTAACTTTATTTAGACCCAGTACTAGTGCTAGGAGATACAGAATTTATCCAAAAACCAGCCTGCATTTTATGTATAGATATGTATAGATATGTATAGGTACCAAATTTTAATAACAATTTTTCTATAAAATTTCAAGAACGCCATTTGTTTATCATTATTTGCAATTTTATACTTAGTTCAAAAGATTGCAAAAAATTTCCGAAGAAACGTGAAAAATTATGTAATAGGGATTGATAAATGGTATTGCCTATTGCATACTTAGAAATGATAAAATTGTAATTCTACGTGCAATTATTTATATTCCAACTATATTTATGTGTGGCAAGTGGCTTGTGTATGCTTTGCACTTCTAGTTACCGACAATCGGATGTTAAACTTATTTGCGTGAACCGATGCATCGTGCGTTAAACTAAAAATTAGATTTAAAATGGCTTGTTGGTATTGGTCGGTTGCTATCACGTTACTGTATTTCATTTTCCAAAACGCATTCACATGAGAAAATAGTTTAACTTCAGATTAACTTCAGATTAACTCAAGATTAGTTTAACTTTTTTAATCTGATTTGTGCAACGAGAAAAAGTTTAACATTATATTAGTTAATCTTGAGTTTGTCTATTCCAAAGTTAATCGTAAACATAAGTTAAACTGAAGTTAATCATAAACTTAATCTTATTTGGTGCAAACCGGCGATTAATATAGAAACATTCTATAATTTTTTATGTCCGCAAACCTTTTTCACTAGAGATGGACCGACAAAGCCCGGCCCGTGCAGACCTAGTTTCCAGTCAGGGCCAGTCCCGGCCGGGCCTGAGAAAAACTCAGTAAGGGCCGGGCCCGGCCGGACCACGCAGCTTCCAACAAAAAAAGCCTGGCCCCGCCCGGCCACAAGTTTAATCTACTACATACATATGTAACTGTTTCAAACTCTATTTCAAACTACAAACAAACGTCAAAACATATAAACCATTTAACTACTTCGATAAATCGACCTCCGACTAATTTAGTACATTTAGTGCTAATTTCTTAGCAAGGTAGTATGCTGAAAATGAAATATTAGCAATGAACTGTTTTTTTGAAAGAACATAAACTTTGGATCTCGAGTATACGATAGTGCAGCAGAAAACAAAATTCTAAGTGTCTCAAAACTTAAGAGACATACAGTGGAGCCTCAAAACTGGTTGTGAAATAAGGTCGGTCTTACTCTGGGTGCCCATGTTTCTGATTTTTGTTTTTCAAATTGCGACATCCGCAATCTTTTGCGCTTTTGCCCCCAGCCCTAACTTTGGATTTTTTGACCAGTAACTTTGAATTTTGTACGATTGCATACTGGAGGGTGATGAATTCAAAAATTCAAAAAATTTAGAATTTTAAACAATTTTTAAGATGTCTAAATCTGAAAACTTGGATATTTTGCGGATTTTCAAGGGGATGAGCACGAATCTGAATTCCGTTTTTCCATTCTTCTTTTCGTTAGCTCAGTATAAGCTAAAGCTGTGTAAGCTTAACATTTAAGCTTACGTATACTGAGCTAACAAAAAGCTGAATCGAAAATAGATTTCTGATTCGTGCTCAGCACCCCTGAAAACGCCTATATGCAAGTTTTCAGCAAGAGTTTAAAAACAATTTTCGGATCCCCTTGGTCCCCCCTTACCAAACAAAAATGTAATTTTTTTAAAATTGTTGCATTTTTAAATTCATTAGCCTCCAGTAAGCAGCCATAATTTGAAAGTTATTTGTCAAAAAATCAAACGTTAGGACTGGGGGAAAGATCCCGTATCCGTACGGGTTCCTGGACTTGTGGCTGTATGTATATGTCTTGTATTTCGAGAAAAGTGTGTAATTACACGCATTTTAAGCAAAAAACGCTGGTCTGAAACAGCAAGTCACCTGCTCTTACCTTCACAAATATGCTGCAGTTCGATTACTCTTGATATCTAGTACCCGTTGGGCGCGACCATCCTTACTTGGTTCCCCCCTCTCCACGCCCACAGCCACCTTCGTGAGTTCCCAATATAGTTCCCTTGCATCAAATTCCACCTGGGTTTGTCTCCGGACCTATTTCCCACGATTTGCCAGGATCGATATTTGCCCAACTTGTGGTCAACGAGCCCCACGTATTCTCCATCGCGGGGAATTTACTATGATCCAGAGATCCCCACAGATACTGGATTTATGGTACCAGGTGACCCTCGCCCTCTCCACCAGGCTTTTGGGTATGTATATACGGTACATATATAATTATATATACATATACGGTACATTTGCAGAAGGAATTGTGTGTTCACGTGACAGAATCCTGACCTCAGTTTAATAACAAGCGACCTTCGCAGAGCCGTCTTGACACTGGATAACAAAAAAGTAGCTAATAAAATGTAGCAAATGCCCCCTATCCGATTTGTATTTATTCTTATAGATCCATAGCTAATTATGAATGAACCGTTATCTGAAACTTAAACATTACCTTTAGCCACAACTATGAAAACTAAAAAACTTATGCATATAATTCATGGCTATGAAATTATAAACATACGATGACATAAGCTTTGTCCTAATGTAAATTAATACTTTTCCCAGAGAAATTATCTCAAGCTATATACTACTCTGGTTGAAAGAACTTTGTCAGAAGTGAAGGGTATGGAAATTAGTTTGAAGAGACAAATATACAAACTGTGGATGGTTAGGTATATATAGAACAAAGCAATAAACAAGTAAAACACTTGCACATGTAACAAATCCTGGATCTCTTCAACTATTTTCCCCCAACTCGTTTGGGGGGACAGTTAAATTGGGGCCACATATGTTAAGAAGTCATTTAAGGGATGAAATAAAGGTGATATAGAAGTTATCTGGTTGATTCTGACCTAATCTCGAGAAAACATTAAAATAATCTTCCAGTTCTTTGTGTTCAAATAAAAAATATTTATCTTAAAATCCTTCATTAGCTCATTTTTAAATTTAATAAGTACAATGAACTAATGCTGACTTAAATAATTCACGATAGTTAAGCGATGAATACTTTTAAAAGTCAAGATTTTTAAAATTTAACTTAGAGATCCCAAATCCTTATACAACAACTTACAACAACTACCATCAACATCAACTAAGAAATTAATTAAGGGGGTCTGGGGGGCGAAGCCCAAATGAATGCGTATCGGCAAAAGTTCCGACTATTTAACAAAATCCAAAATTGTGTTACGTTGCACAGCTGCCAAAATTCTTTGCTATTTTCGAGAAAAGTGTGTAATTACACGCATTTTAAGCAAAAACCGCTGGTCTGAGACAACAAGTCACCTGCTCCTACCTTCACAAATATGCTGCAGTTCGATTTCTCTTGAAGGGGGTCAGATATCCAGTACCCGTTGGGCGCGACATTCTTACTTGGTTCCTCGCTCTCCACGCCCACAGGCACTTAGAGTTGCCTTGTATCAAACTCCACCTGGGTATGTCTCCGGACCTATTTCTCCACGATTTGCCAGGATCGATAATTGCTCAACTTGTGGTCAACGAACCCCACGTATTTTCCATCGCGGGGAATTTACTATGATGTATAGTCCAGGAATCCCAACAAATACTGGATTTGGGGTACCATGTGACAGTCGCCCTCTCCACCAGGCGTTTGGGTCTGAAATCTCATATTGGTGGTGGGACTCTATTCACCAGTGTTTGCGCCCTCGTCAATGGCGAGGCAGTATCGGAGGAACACTGGACATTACTTCGGAAGATTGATTTATTCTCCTTTCATAAAGTTTTGATAACTCTCCGGTGTTATACATGTATGCACTAATGAATCTTGTTTTATATTTAGGTTAATTTCTCTTTGTGTTCCCCACGGGCCCATCTCATTCCACCAGTGAAAACGGTGGTATTTGTTTATTCGTATCTAATTTTGCTTTGTGTTTGATAATGTGGGTGTATATGTAATTTTTATCTTTTCTTTTCTTGCTGAACGTTTTGTGCAAATTTTGCGAATTATTCATAAAAATCTTTTGATAAAATGCAGGGTGAATCAGATCAGTCGGGGGAATCTAGTGCTTTCGGAGTTGATGCTCAGCAGGGCGAGACAGCCCAGGAGGATAGTACGCAGCCCTCTACGGTTGAATTTTCTTGGAAACAGATGACCGGATAATGCATTACCCTTTTGTCTTCTCTCTTTGGTTTGGGTGACCTCTTAGTCTAGCTTCGGGAAACCCAATTCTACTGTCACACACGGACTTTATTGTCCCTTTGTGCCTGTTTTTGTTGGATAGTCGCCACTGCTATTTGATGTTTGGTAAAAGTTTCAATTTATTATGTAATTTCCAGTTTTGTACTTTTATATAGTTTTGTTTAAAAAGGAAGTAAACTCAAGGTACTAAAATAGATTGCCGGCGCGCTTCGTAGTTGAGTAGGGTAAGCGAACTAGGCGAGTAGACATGCACACACTCTAGTACCTAACAATCTTCAGTATTATTTGAAATTACCTGTTCATTGGCATTAGTCAAACCTTTACATTCCCACATTACCAGACGATCTTTGTTTGTATCCAAGTTTTTAAGGGCAGTGAGCTTTCACTAGTTCTGTTTCTTCAAGTAGTCAGTCCCAGCCTTGTTTCGAATCAGTGTTTAAAACATCCGAAAAATGAGACCTTATCCCCACTCAGCATATCTACCGTTATCGGATTTCGAAATCCCATCATAGGAGTTTGAAATAACAAATAGGTATGCCAGTCTCAGGAGCGAGGTTATATTTTTCCTGGAACGCATTATGGTGCGTACAGCTAAATTGTTGAAAAAAGTACATCATAAGATGATGTTTTAATGCACGCCAAAAAAGACTGGTGCTGGAATCTCGGAGAAGTAATTAGTTATTTGATGAAAACACACTAAAACACTCGCTAACCTTATTTGCTATGTAAATAACGTTTTGTAATGTCAGTTACCTCATCATAACTGGTTCCTTTCCTGGGTCCTGGGTCTTCTTGACGAAGAAGGGTTTGAAGACACGGGTGTACTGGAGGCTACTGAATGCTTGACGTGGCACTGGCGTCCTGCACAAAAGAAATTGCTGTGGAACACTTTTTTATTGGAAAACCTGGGGATTTTCTAGGCGAAAATAAGTGGAGGGGCGAGTGGGGGGTAGGTCCAAAGCAGTGGGATAGGAAAAGGGAACACAGTGGGATACGAAAAGGGAGATACAGTGGGATTAAATGGTTAAACTACAGCATAAACAGCCTGTTTTCCACATATACTCCTATAACTAAGCTTAAAAGTGATTAAAATTAGATTTTAGCACCAAAATAGACGATTTTAGATCCTAAAAATTTGGCAATTTCTTGGCACCTAAGGGTGAGTGGGGGGCCCAAAAAGAGTTGAAGACAACAAGCGGGGGGGCTAAAATAGTGGGGGTGAGCCCTTCCCAATAAACACCCCGGAAAACCGTTCAGTCTGCTCGAATCTGTATAATATTAAAGAAGCTTTAATAATAAGGATGGAACTGGATAGATAATACGGCATAATTGCTATGAAATTGGAAACCTACGAGCATGGCGGAAAACATACACATAGCATTTGAACGTATCCGATATGTGTAGTGTTCAACCATATAGGCAGGTCCGCACTATAGGAGAACATGATGGTTCTAGTAGGCATAAAGTTTTATATCTGTTGTTATTGAAACTGCACAACCCCTTACTTATGAAACATGAAAGCGAGGACCCGGAAACACATGAGTTTCGTAAGTGATTTTGGCGCAATTTTTTGACGGAAAGAGGTACGGGGATCAAACTTCGCACACATTACAATTTACATACAGGGCGTTTTTAGAGGTCCCCCGAAATTTTGGGCATCCTCCCTTAATGAGGTTTACATTTTGCCAAAACAGGGTAAATTTTCAAAATTTTCCGGCTTCGGCGAAGAGCTTTTGTAAAATGGCTATTTTAAGCCTTAGTCCAGACATTTTTCAGAACTTTTTGAGTTTCTACCTGCAGATAATGCCAAAAATGACAATTTTTGCCATTATTTTAGCAAATCCCCCCCCCCTCAAGGGGGGAGGGGTGGGAAGCTCCCCCAAAATCCTTATACCCTGTACATACGTTTAAAGAAACTACTATTCTTACTAGTAAATACAATATGTATTTATTGAATACGGAAATATTACGACAATATACAAACCCGTGGGAAACCAGAGTTCAAAAATTATATATATTATTATATTCATTATATATATTATTATGTCATTATCATCATATTATATCATTATATATATAGTATTATATTCATATTATATTTATTATATTATTATTCAAAAACTATATGTATATATACACACACACACACACATATATATATATATATATATATATATATATATATATATATATATATATATATATATATATGTATATATACATATACATATATATATATTTATTTATTTATTGGGCTTTTTTAGTGCGGGGGCGGGGGGCCTCTCCCCCCACTTTTTGGGTTCGCCCCCCTCTCGGCCCCACCCCCACATTTTTGGGCTCCCCCCAACTCACTATAAGGTGCCAAGAAAATGCCAAATTTCAAGGATTTTTGGTCTACATTGTCAAATATTTTCGGAATTGTGACGAACTAAATTGTTGGGGTAATGAGTTCGTGCAGTCAAGTTAGGTTTTAGTGCTTATATTCCTATTGTTTGCCATTTGTCAAACTTTGGAGTTACTGTCTGTTACTGTCTCGCCTTAGGGACTTTGTCAGTGAAGATTTGTCTATGCTTTTTCTTTTGCCTTTACCAAACCTTCTGAAAATTCTATGGGTACTTGACCCCCTTTGCAATATTGAGTTGAAGTGTTTGATTTTGTAAACTCGTTTGTATTTTGATTCGGAATATTTCTACTTTTGTTTAAACTAAACTCGCGATACCTGAACAGAACTGTCGAAGTTGGATGGGAAGCGGAAGAAAATCAGACTTGACCACATTCTTCGAATTACAAATCTCGAAACGCTTCTCGAACAAAATAGTAACATGAAACGAGGATCCAAGAAGAGTTTTCTGAAATCGCCAAGGAATCAACTTTAGTGGAATTAGCATACTATAATTGAGAAGTCTCACGTACATTTCCCATCAGAAATCCAGAATTTCTTTCATAAGTATTATTAATCATAGTTTTTGTAGTAAGAAATTCTGAAAATATTGATATTTGCTAATGCTATTGCTAATAAGGACGTCACCTACGGGGTCCACATTAAATTATTTGACTTTCTCAAAATTAGGCCATTCAACTTCGATATTAAATTTTTCAACTAAGTTTTAAAAATGTAAATTTTTATTTAATGCTGAAGTGGTAGGCAAAAACCCTGCTCAAGCAGTAATTCTGACATCACCGACCAGACTAAGCCACCGGCTTGATTTGCATCTCAACAGCCAACACTTGTATGTGGGAGTTCAAATAACCGCCCCGGAGCAACATCAACGACATCAGTTACATCAGGTACGTTATCAGGCTTCATATGGGCAATACCCGGAGGGGCAACATTTTGTACGTACCCCCTAACGTTCAGTATAATGCTTTTACAGAACAACAGTGGTCTGAGAAACTGGTGGTTCGTGAATTGAACAAAAATCATTTCTGGGAAGGATCTCATCAAAATCTTCCTCCCCCACCGGGTACCACGTCCCTCAGGATGGTGGCTTTTCGCGCCAATGCGGCTGACTGTGGGTCAAAATCCTTCTCCTAGTCCGGAGGTCCAGCACTGCCCGGAGCAATACTCATGTGCGGCCTCAATTAGGGACGCCATGAGAGTTGTGTCGGCTCCCAATCCAACTCACTCTAAGCCACAATACGTCTACGCACAACAGCCATCAGCTCAACCAACCACATCTGCCTGCTCCAGGTTTTCTTTCAATTCCCAACCCAGCTGACGTCGTATGTATAAATTCTAATTTTAATTAAATTCTAATAAGAATATTTACGCCATTTTGACAATGTTGACGATCCTGCGAAGAACTCGACCACTTGGGTCTACAAAACATTCGAGTTTCGATTCTGGCTGCTGGAATTTCCTCTACGACGGCCTCCCCGAACGACAAAGTTTCGTCAGTTTCCTTTTTTCCAATTTCGACCAGAACTTTGATTGGAATAGTCAGAATTATCGTAAATTCTGTTGTTATTGTAATTCCCTCTGGAATTACCACGATTTCCAAGTCCTCCCAGATTTGGATTACGTCTGCCTCTAAATCCCCAGTTCTGTAGGCGATTTATATCGCATTGCGGCGATATATTACCAGCATTTCCACATTTGTAACAAATTCTCTGGTCTTCAGATTTTTCTTCCGCTGGTTTTTCCTTCGACTCTGTCGATGCGCAAACGGCATTTACAGCACCAGAAGCGGTGCTCATAGATTCAGTTGAAGGTGAACTCAACCCGAGTTTGATAATATTGGCCACAGAGGGCAGGGGATAAGACAAGTCCCCGCACGACTTTTGGAAGTTTGGAATGTTTGGAAGACAAGTCCAGTCGGGGGGGGGGAGGATCGCCCCAGGCCTGTCCATTTCAAGTTCTATGCCCACCATGCAGGAGAATGAGGGGCTGCCCATTGTTTTGTGGTTCCCTTAGGGATGTTAGTCATTTCTCCACCTCTGAACTGGTTGCAAGTTTGAGGGCTGGGCGGGCGCGTCTTTGTACTGAATGTCTGACGCCCCTTTGCAGAGCCGGGTCGGGGGAGACCAAGATGCTGAGACACCCCCCCCTCCAGAGTCCCACTTCGTCAGCTACGTTTGATATTGACCCGTATCTGGAAATGGCAGTCGAGAAAGGGGATGGCGACCTGCATAACTTGCTGTAACATTTTCTAGATAGTTTATGTAAAATAGCGGATTAGCCCCCCAACGGTCGCCAGATATATATCGCCAAGAGAAAATTAGCGCCAGAAATTTATTAAAGTGGTGGACAGTCAGACCTCGTCAGCTCAGGGTCCTGAACCGGTGCGAGCAGCCACGGTACGAACCTTGGCTCCCTACCAATCGGTACAAAATGTTTTAAATTCTCAAATTTTTGGGAGTGGTCGAGCTGTAGGGCCCCAGAACACGACTCACTGGGTGCAGCCGTGTGAACAATATATAGGAACATATATGCCGCCGGGTACATATAGGAAATTTGCACCCCTGCTCCCGCTCAGCTGGCACAGGCCATCAAGTGCATCAAATGGTCTAGCCCATGCTTGCCATGTAGGCGCTGGGTGTAGACAGACGGCAGTGTACGCTCCTGTTCACACGGCCGGAGCTGCTCCTATCCCACGTCTGGCAGGGACCCGTCCTGAATTTCCTCCGTGGTTACGTCCTAGCATACGGTGGTTACCCTAAATTTTACTGTTCCTGCAAAGGATCGTGACTAACGCAAGTATTTTCTGCAACTCCCCAGTCGGATAAGATGACGGAACTCCAATCCAGCCAAAATGGAGGCCACAGATGTCTCGGTAGTGAAACATAATGCCACTTTGCACCGTATATGGAAATTCTATGGGAGGTCACTAAATTTGAACCATGTTCACAGATGCTTTTGCCCCAGTATAGAGTATAGAGTATAGAGTATACATATGTGCAAAACCGACAGCACAATTGTGGTAGGCTATCAGGTCGTGTGCGTTGCATCTGCGGTGGTTGTATCTGCCACCGTTCCGACTCCGGCTCCAGCTCTGGTATCGTTGTCTCAGGGTCTACTGAAGTCGCACCACATGTTCAGGTGGGCAACGCTCCGATCCTCGATGGATCCTGTATTACCCGGTTCTGTATCGAGGGAACCCAATAGGGGGTGTCGGCCAACCCAACCTGCAAGTCTGCAGGCCAGGTCACCCAAATGGTGAACCAGCTTCATATCGGTTATGTTGAAGCATTAACAAATCTTGATCAAAAATTTGACGTTTTGTTTTGCACGTCCACTGAATGCTTTGATTTCTCTCTCCAAGGCAAGGCTAATTTCTACTATTTCCCCATCCCAGAATTATGAACAGGGGATACTATGTTTTTTCAACCCACGTCTGTTCTGTTCTATGGAGGTTCTGTTATGTATGTTCTTAAAAACGAAAATTGCGGGGATTAGCTCTTATATAACATTTAACATACAGCATTTGCGCACGAAACAGGGACTGTTTAATCGAAGAGGTTGGGGCGACAAATTAGTCTCCGAAATTTCAGTTATCCCTGCCTCCTCGAATAAAAAAGCCTAAGATATTCCAAGATTTTATATTCCAGGAACAAAACATTCAGTCACTAAATGTTAAAGAGGAGGTTGCTTCAGGACGGACAGCCCATGAGACACCTTCTCTTGCCATGGCGGCGCTCGAGAGTGAGGAGGTCCCTGGTTTCACTTCTACACTGGCCTAAGGGACTGTACCTCCTAATCTCTCTGTGTCCCTTGAGCTGTACAGATCGGTTGATGAGATACTTTGTTCCGGATCTATCTCCGCATGCCTCGTACTTTACGGATTAACATCTCCTAGTATGTCAAGGCTGGGCAACGGTGCAAAAGAGGGGTAAGTTTTACCAGATGTATTAGCATATTTCCAGATACATAAATATGCTCGCATATATGTCAACGAACCGTAGCAAGTTTATTCGTTTATTACATTGTGAAATTCCAACCTTTTTGTATATTCTCAAATAACCCGCCGGCTAGACATCCTGCTTACAGACACATTCTTGCGTTTATTTTTCAATGGATTGAGCAGCAGTTCCTAAAATCTTTATGTATGCTGAATATGCCTTAAACAAATTCCAAAGATTCTTACCATCTGTTTAATGAATATAAGTATTGTATATAGGAGTTACGAAATTGAACACCTCTTCATTCAACATTGACTATAAATACTGACCATTTAAGTACATTTTGCTCAGTAAGCTTTCTGAAGATAACCCTAGGAAACTGATCAGGATACCGGTAAGTTTGACTTGATTAGCACTTCGAGTTTTAGACTAGACTTCTTTAAGCTTGTTAGCTTAGTTTCTATAGCCTACATGGTAACCTAAATTCGTTAGCAGCAATTGAACACAACTAAGTACTACATAGATCTTTCCAACGAAGGTCACCGATCATACGTATGTGCATATGAACATACACGTATGAAATATACTTGAGTGTTTCTCGTTATATTTGCAAAAACATTTTACATTTATTCATTGTCCTTAAACTTTGAATACACCAATAACTAGCCCTAATTTACTTCATTAGCTTCAATCTCGATATTTCTAAAAGCAATGTCCGGGTTTTTCTTCAAGATTTTCCAAGCTCGCCCATTTATCTTTTGTGGTTCCTGTTGAGATGCAAATCAAGCCAGTGGCTAATTGTTTCTGGTTGGTCAGTGTTGACAGAATAACTGTTTGCGCAGGGTCTACGCAGTTTTTCTAAACTTTATTCAGCATTCGTTAACTTGAATATTTTGCGCAAAACAATTCGATAATGCAACATTACGATACCTTCGTAATCGATAGTGAAACGAAATGAAATCTTATGTAGCTGACTTTGTTACTCCGTTGAACATTTGGGTAGAAAGATTCTCGCGTCACACTCTGCGTAGTAATCCCTCAGCTTTCAGAAAATTTTATTAATTTAGCAGCACACATGCAAACAATTCTATATTACTTCAGCATCAAATCAAAATTTAAATGTTTAAAAGTTAGTTGAAACATTTAGGATTTAAATTAAATCGCCTAATTTTGAGAAAGGCAGCTAATTTAATGTGGGCCATCCGGACCATTTCTTACTACAAAAATGTCAATTCTATGATCAATAATACTTATGAAAGAGATTTTGAGCTGCTGATGGGAACATGTACTTGAATTTTCTTAATTAAAGTCCGCTAATTCCATTCCATTCCATGTGTCCTTGGCGATCTCAGAAAACTCTTCTTGGAAGCTCGTTTCATGTTACATTTTGTTCGAGAAGTTAGGCTTCTGCTGGATTGGATATTTCCTGGGATCATAAACAAAAATGAGATACTAAAAATCTGCTGTGTATATTGATTGACTAAATCTGAGGAACTAAATACAGATATTTAATTAGTTATTCATTTTTATTGCAGACAATGCATCTGGCTGTCTCACTGTCTTTTACTGGCTTAGTGGTTTCCGTATCTATAATATGCAAAATCGAAGGTAGGACGGAGTATCATTGCCATTCACAGAACCATAGCATAACACAGTTAATTGAAATTTGTACACACCGCCCACTTACCTTTGTGCTTTAACTAAAACTATAAAGGTTGTATCAAATAGAATTACTGTTAATTTGAATGAGGTTTCAAAGGATCGATTCGTTTATTCAATAGCGCTGAGCGTCTATAGAACTTACTTGCAGAAAATTATTATTCTTATGATAAGTAACATTATATATACTAATTATATTAAAAATTGTAATGAAAATTAGTACTGTGAAAATTCAAATAACTTCTGATTTTCCCCTTTCCAGCATCGAATATATTACGGAAAAATCAACTTTTTCAAGACTCGTTGATGAACATCTAAGTGACTACTGTATTACATCTGCTGGCAAGTTCAACGACACGTCTTTAGGCGTATCAACAAAATGTAACTTTGTGAAATCAGAATTAATTTGGGTCAAAGCGAATTTACGTTCTTTCGACATTCCTTTGTGTAGCGTAGAAGAACTAAAAACTAGAAGATGAGTTTATACTGTCTTGAGTTATCATCATTTACTATACCACGTTCTATGGGATATCTGATGATGCTAAATTGTGATCCCAGACTTAGTAGTTGATGTGCTTTATTGATTGACTGTGACTACAAAGTAAAACGCGCTTACATTGAAACTTTTGGATGGATTAGCTGTTACTTAGCGGACAACTTTTGGAACATGGAGCAATTAAAATCCTTGCTTTGTGAGTTTGAGGATAGATTTTCTAAAGCTGACAAAGACGTTGGTAAAACCACCGTCATTGAAATCAAGTTGATACAGGAAGTTCCCGCTAGCGAGGAGCTAACCTTAAGCTGAAGGGCAAGAAATGTCTGTTTTGTCAGGAACAGGTTGTTTACTTAGGCCATTTATTTTCTCGGAATGGTATTGGACCAGATCCCGCTAAGCTGGACGCAGTTCGAAAACTGCCACCACCAACATCGAAAAAGGAAGTACACAGCTTCATAGGTTTAGCGTCCTACTACAGACACTTAATTCCTAAGCTTTCCGAAAGGGTCGCTTGCTTGCATAAGCTTTTAGAAGCAGACTCCGAGTTTGCGTGGAGTGAGGAATGTCAGCAGGCTTTTTTTACTATGTCAAGGATACTTTGTTGAGTAAACCTGTTCCGAGTCGACCCGACTTCAATGCCGAATTCGTATTGTTTACAGACGCAAGTGCCAATGGGCTGTGTTGTCTCAGGTTAAAGACGGCGTGGAACACGTCGTGTCTTACGCTAGTAGGTGTATCCGACCATCGGAAAGAAACTACTCCACCATTGAAAAAGTGCCTTTAGTCATTCACTGGGCTGTTGACGAAAAATTCAGGCCGTACCTTTACGGGCGTCGCTTTAGGGTTGTTACAGATCATTGTTCGTTGCTGTGGCTTAAGTCAATCAAGAATCCTCGTGGTAGGCTTGCCAGATGGGCGATGGACTTGGCTGAGTACGATATCACTGAGATCCGAACCGACGTGGGTCGGCTACCAGCAGCGCAGACTGTCTGTCTAGATATCCTATCGTTTCAGCAGTTCTTGCTGAACGGATTAGTGGTCTAACGTTGCGTGAACTTAGAGAAGCACAAGCGGTCGATGGCTTCTGTATCGAAGCATCAAGGTACTTGGAGACAGGGAAATCGTCGGACTTCTGCATAATAGACAATTTGTTATATAAGCTCAGCAGAAGACTGCGCTCGCGTCGGTTAGTGCTTTAAGCTTACGGGAGCGGATCCTTGAGGAGTACCGCTCAGCCCAGGCTGGCCACTTTGGTTCAAAACGCACGTTGGCAAGGATTTTACTGCGGTTCTTTTGGACGTCTATGGCCTGCGATGTTGAAGATTTCTGAACTGTGCCAAGCATTCAAGTCCTGTAATCAACCGAAAGCTCCCCTGGTTTCAATTCCGGTTACCGGTCCATTCGATCGGGTTGGTTGCATGTCCTTTGCCTAGAACGCAACGGAAAAACAAATTTCTAGTAGGTTTTATAGATTATTTTACTAAGTGGGCTGTCGCCTGCCCGGTTCCTAAAACTGATTCGCGAACAGTTGCTAAGTTATTAGTGGACAGAGTTTTGCTGCAGCACTCTTGTCCGCTAGTTCTGCAGTCGGATCGCGGAAAAGCATTTAGGTCTGCGGTTTTGAACGAAACGACAAGACAGTTGGGTATTAGGCAGATACACTCGACCCCTTGTCATCCACAAACCAACGGTTTAGTGAAGCGGTTTAACAGGACCTTGATAGATACTTTGAGTACGCTTACAATAGCCTCTCGCAAGTCGTGGGATAAGTGGCTTCCCTATGCAGTGTTTGCATATAACAGCAGTGTGCAGGAGTCGACTAAATATTTGCCTTTCCAGCTGCTGTATGTATAGGTTACCAGCAGATGCAGCTCTTGAGGAACTGGTGAACGGTTCAGCAGGTGCGGACTCCTATAAAGCGCTTCAGAAAGCCTTGAGGGCAGCCTATTCAGCGGTGAATAGAAGTTCTGTCACTGCCCAGGAACAGCAGCAAAGAGCCTACAATCCCATCAACTGCCACAATGCTTTGCGTTTTGGCCAACAGGTCCGGCATGGGGCCATGGGACCAAGAAAGAAATTTGAGCCCACATGGGGAAAAGTGTTGGTTGTACGTGCGAAAACGTCTCCTGTAAATTACTTAGTCGAAGATCCCGACACTGGCGAAGAGTTTGTCTCGCACATCAATAATTTACGGCTGGTAGTCTAGATGCTGACGAATAGTTTATCCAGTTTTCTTCTGTCAAACTTTGGCGCCATTTCTCCTCGTTCGCTGTCCTTTTTCTTCTTCTGGTTATGCAATTCGTTCAGTCGTCGTCAATGACTAAACGCGAAAGAAGGGTCGGCAACACAAATGTAGTAGCCCACTGTACCTTGAGCCGTCTCGCATTGCATACTAGTAGTCTTACGTAGTAAAACATGTGCGAAGTGAATTGCCAAGGCGTACTGGCTTCTCCAAAAGGCAATATACACACTTCGTTGTGTCCGAAATGAGGGAGTTAGGCTTTTGCCAACGAGCAAGTATTGGCGGTATCACTGAGGCGTCCTGGCATCTGTGAAGGTGTATGGTTAATACTGGACTGGCAACCTAATTCCTTCAGTTTAGAAACTTTCTGTTTGTTTTGTAAAGAAATCTCTGTTTGTTGTGAATTGAAAGGTTGAAACTGCGGAAAAGCTCAAAGTGCTCCATATGTTTATAATTCCACGTTTTGTAGTAGCTCTATAATTTTTGTACTTTTATGATTTGGTTCACATATTTCGGTACTGCATTTATTGATGTAAAACGTTTGTTTATATTTAGCTTTGTATCTGTCAGCTTATTTTTGTTAAGGGGGGAGGAAATGTAGCGTAGAAGAACTAAAAACTAGAAGAAGAGTTTATACTGTCTTGAGTTATCATCATTTACTATGCCACGTTCTATAGGATATCTGATGATACTAAGTTGTGATCCCAGACTTAGTAGTTGATGTGCTTTATTGATTGACTGTGACTGCAACGTAAAAACGTACTACAAGGTATGCTTACATTGGAACTTTTGGATGTACTGGCAGTTGGTTAGCAAACAACTATAGAGGCACTGCATTTTGTTGCTCGGTTTCTGACGGAAATATGGAGGCGGTGATAAAGGCACCCATAGTGAGTCCTTTGGCATCCACCTGGAAGGTTTAAGCTTCCATGGCGGGGTCAGAGTCAGTCTCTCGCCCAATGAATAATATGTCACAATTATATTATCCCTGACTTTAATTTACAGGACTAAAAAATTCCGTATGGATCTGAATGACATTTACAATACATTAGCGTTGAATGAAATATGTCCAAACCCAAGCCATAGCAGGCAATATTCGTTTACAACTTGGACAAATTTCCTTGTCTTTTGCATGCACTCCGGGAATACAATACAACGATAGCTAGAAAAGCTGATACACTAGATGTGCTCGCAGCAGTTCTATAATAAGCAATATGTAACTATTTCTGTCAGAGGAATTGTGCTCTAATCTAGACTAATTTTACATAAAACAATTGCTTGTTCCAGTTTATGGTCACATATCCACATATGGTCGTTCATACATGCGGTTTTGTCACGGAATTGTAAAATGCAATTAGAAAAACTGGAACTTAGCTTAACGCGATACCAAACACCAAAAATCCAAAGTGCCAACTGAGACAACTTTCTTACAGCCACCTCCCCCCAGTCGGTGCTTCGGTTAGGGGTAGTGCCAGCTTAGAACGTATGCATTTTTGTGGGATGGGGATGCCGACTCTGAATAATTGCCATAGCAATTACCCGAGGTGTTCTGCAAGGCTATCAGAACGTCCATTACGTCCTCCGTAATGGAGGTGCTGTGTTAGCTCCACCAGACAGGCGGCCACCCCTTGACAATCTTGGTAAATTGCCCTGGAGGGATATTTGAAATACGGTGCTAGAGCTTATTTGTTCAAGCTCTAGACATGACACGATCCTCCACTTGTAGCGCAGTAAGAAATCACTGCGCTACGGGAGGTTCCTGAGACAACTTAGTACATATAGTTATAACTTAGAATATGAAAATATTCTTGATTTGATGCTTGTTAAGGAAGTTTAACTCGAAGAACTGTTGTGATGATGATGCTGTGTATTCCTAGTAGATAACTTTCACAAAATCAGTTTAGTTAAGTTGCATAAACTAACGTAATTAATTATTACCAAATTGACAAAGTAGCCTAGATACCAGTGGGTAATGTGCAAGGACAGACCCGAAACGTGCAACAGCATGTTTACAAAATTCACTTTCCTTGCCAAAGGTGCATCAGGTGACACCTGGTTCATTGGTGGAGCAATAACAACAATTTCCAAATTTGATTGGGCCTAAATTGTTACTGGCAAATTAGTGACAGGTGGCATATTTTTCAGATAAATAAAGTGACAGAGCAATGTTTGCATAAATCCGACTAGCACTCTTCAAACGTTATAGCTTCTACACCCTGTTATGATGAGGTGAACGATTGTTGGCATGGTGTCAGCGATTGTAAGATGGCAGACGAATATGACGGAACCAAGGCGTCAACTGTAAGTGGACTGGCTTGCCAGAAATGGACAGGAGCAGCAGCTCGTTTTGAAAACTACTGTCGAAATCCAACGGAGAAGGAAAATGCTCCATGGTGTTACATAGCTGATAACGTGGATGAACGCTGCTTCAATCTTTGTGAAGGTGACTGTTAATGTGTGCAAATAGTCATGAAACAAAATAATGACAGCTTTAGGTTCTGCAAAAGAGAAAGTTGCGTTAGTCAGATAGATGATGTGACTACCACTCAAGAGAGCATGATTTAGTTGAGTTGAAGTAAATATTAAACATGGCATTGAGTATTTGCTCGATCCTAAAGTTATTCCAATTTAAACCGTTGCTTCTTTAGAATGGGTAAAGGCTAACAACTCATTCTGCTTCGGAAAGTCCAGTACAGTAGAAGACGAAGTTATTACAAAGTGTGATTATGAGTCAGCCATGATATCACTATATGCAAGCGTTGGTCCAAAATACTTGCATTCGATCAGGATTGGCTGTTCAAAAGAACAACTCGACCCTACTAACAACGACTACTATGTAGGAGAAGATATCGAAATTAAGGAAACTTTTGGCCACCTAGAAGGATCCTTAGTGTAGGTTTCATGAAATGGAAACCAAACAATTTTAGAGAGTATAGTAGCTTAGTGTATTAGTAGTTTTTAACATAATTGTTATTTTTAAGCACACACTCCTAAGGTCACATTTGCGCAATAGCTCTTTAACAGATGAAAAGATATAATATTATAATAAAGGGGAATAAATCTAATAACTGATTCTTTGATTCTGCAACTTTACTCTCTAGTTTGTCTAGTGATCGTACAATACTTTTCAGAAGACTAAAATGTGATCAAGGTTATTATCCTGTCGGAATCTATGGACATTCTTCCTTTTATGTGCACAGTATTGGGCTTATCTGTTCCAACTGGATCAGTGAATACAATCTACAGACCAAACTGGTTGGTGTCGGTGGAGGAGCACGGACAACGAGGATGTGTGGGGAGCAAGAAGCTTTGACTGGTTTGAAAATTGACTCAAGAAGCTTTATTAATCGCATCTGCATAATTTGCACTAGTATTTGGGATTTATCATATTTCTATTCAGATTACATGGACTATTAAAATAAAAAGTTCGAGTTATAATGTTATAATATTCCGTTATCCCGTCCATTGCATTGCAAAATGCGTATCCTCTGCGTATCTACCTCCACCACCGCCAGCACCACCACCTCCACTAACAAATCTACCTAAAATTTACCTAAAACAAATTTAATTTAAAATTAACTAATTAAAAAATAAAAATTATAAATAAAATTTAACTTAACTTAACTTAACTTAAAAATTAACTTAATCTAAAGTATTGGGCAACCCCAATAACGCGGTATCAGTTTCAGACCTGTAAACCCGATTCAAAACATCTTGGGGGGTGGGGTAAGACAAGTCCCCGCACGACTATTAGAAGTTTTCATTTTTGTTGTTTTTAAGAGTGGCACCCTACACAGTAGAAGAATTTAAAAGGTCTTCTAACTTAAAAGGGTATTTTAAAAGATTATCCGTATTTTTGTGATTCTAAAAATGCAAACTTTTTTCAACAGATTGCAAAATCATGTTAATAATCGTTTCTGAAAAAATCACGTAATTTTACACTTTAGAGTTCAACAAACCGGGCAATGGTCGTCACGGTCGCCTAATTTTAACTACCTGTTTACTGTCAATAGAAGGCATGATTTAATAGGCGAGCTTACAGAGATTTGTTGATGGCTAATAATGGCAACTGCCGCAATAATATTATTGCCTATTGGCCCGACCGATCGACAAAAGAACAATACTCAGACTAATCAAATAGGCCTAGTTAGCTAATGGTTGCAGTTAATGAGTAATAGTTTAAGCCAAAGATAATACACAACTTCTAGAGCAGGATCGGATTGATCAATTGCAAAACTAAAGTAACGTAATTTTGCGTGGATTACAGTTAGTAAAGTAGGTTTTTAATATGTATATAAGAAAAACAAAAAACGAGAGATTCAACGCGGCATGTTACGTTTGAATAGGCACATACTAGCTATGCTAGTAACAGTGGCACATTAAAGCACGAGAAGAAAATTAAGTAATAAGTAATTAGTAAAAGTACTCATATTAAACTAGAACCGAATAAGACGTTGGATTGTAAAGTAGCCAAATATGAAAATAAATGTGACCTTCCAAGTGTAGAATACAGGAAATACTGGCGAGCTAAGACTATGTATATGGTAGTTGACGTTGAACTTACAAGTAATATTTCATGAATGATCAAGAGAAAACTAGTGTTGCCTATTTTCGTGGCTTGGTGTGACTCATGAAACACGTATCGAGTTAAAATTGCCGGATCAGTCAGTATATGAGGTGCGAAGTGTGCATTGGGCAGGTCTATTGTGGGTTTGGACCGTTTCTGCCATTTCTGATTTACAGTCTGACTCGAGTTGATTTCGTTTATTGTGTGAGTTGAACCTGAAAGCATATTTGGCTGATGTTCTCTTAATTTTCATGCTTGAATAAATACTTGTAGGAGTATAGAAATTTCTACTCCACCGAGCGTGTCCTGATATTGACCTAACCGGATAAACAACGTCAACTAACTTTATTTGACATTACATACATACGTAGAACTGGTACGGTCTGCTATATCGTGAATATAGCACCAAGGTTTTATGTCCGTCAAAAGTGGCGTCTGTATCGGTAAAATTATTCTGGGCCTATCACACGTAGTATAACACGAAAAATACACGAAAGAGTATAATTGCTATTGCATAGTATTATTGCTTTTGTACGAACTTCCTCAATGTGTGGACGAAAATTTTGATAATTCGGAGGGAGGGGGGATCGCCCACGGCCTGCTCCGCTTTTAGATTCTATCCCACCATGCAGGAGAATGAGGGCCTACCCATTGTTTTGTTGTTCTCTTAGGGTTTTTAGTGATTTTAGTTTTTAGTGGTTTTGAGTTCCTCCACCTCCGAATAGGATGCAAATTGGAGGGCGAAGCTAATTTGTCAAATTTTGCGCTCCCCCTCCCCCGCAGTGTCTGTGGCTTGCTGCAAGAATTTCTAGATAGTTTGTGTAAAATAGCTGGTTAGCCCCCCCCGCAACGGTCGCTAGATATATATCGCCAACAGCAATTTAGCGCCGGAAAATTCGAAATGGTGGTGAACAGGTGGGGGTGACCTTCGGGGGGTGGCAGTGAACCCTTGTGGATAACCTTATCCAACTGGTGGACAGTCAGACCTCGCCAACTCAGGGTCCTGAACCGGTGCATGCAGCCAAGGTAAGGACCTTAATCCTTCCCAACCTGTTCAATTTGTTGCAAATTCTCAAATTTTGGGGTGAGGTGTTCACGTTCTGAGGACACAGAATGCCACTTTACCCGAAGCGACTAAAATTCAAGGGACTAATTGGTTTCAAGGGGGCAGGTTTTTAGTGGGTGTCGCCGTGTGTACAATATATAGGAACATATATGCCGTCGGGTACATATAGGAAATTCGCACCCCTGCTCACGCTCAGCTGGCACACGTGCCTCAATGCTCGGGCCCTCAAGTGCATCAAATGGTTTGGCAAATGCTTGCCCTGTCGGCACTGGGCGTGGATAGACGGCAGTGTACGCTCCTGCTCACACGGCCGGAGCTGCTCCTGTCTGGCAGGGCCCCGTCCTGAATTTCCTCCGTGGTTACGCCTAGCATGCGGCGGTTTCCCCAAATTTTCCTGTTAATGCAAAGGATCGTGACGAAGAGCAAGTATTTTCTCCAACTCCCCAGTCGGATAACATGTCGGAGCTCGCTCGAGACACCACAATCCAGCCAAAATGGAGACTAGAGATGTCTCGGTAGTCAAACATAATGCCACTTTGCACAGTATATGGAAACTCTATGGAATGTCCCTAAATTTGAACCGGAGGCAATGGACGATTGGCTCCCTCAGTTTGTTTAGGCGGCCATAATTCACCAAATTCCTGTGGACCAGGACCAATTCACCAAGTTCCCGCTGATTTTTCCCACCATGGAATACCTGCGACGGGTCACTGATAAATTGGCCAAATATTAGTTGGATGATGTCAGTAGTCGTGTTAGCGAAGTCGAGTCTCAAGATGGGGTAAATGGCGCTAATCTGGATTTTTCTAAAGAGCTGCAATCTTTGAAAGAATATTTTGCAATGAAGTTGGAAAATTTAGCGAAACCGGAGGGCCTACCAGGACCAGATACCTGTTCTGCGCGAGGAGGGGACATGATTCGGATCGTCGCTGGGACAAGAATCCAAAGCTGGCTCCCACTTTTTGGAAAAATAAAAGGGGTTGCACGAACAGATGGCGTGGGTGGAGACTTCCTCCGCTCTTCCTTCACTACCTCAACCTTCTCAGGGTTATTGTGCCCACTGAAGTTCACAGGTGCATTTTGTCCTAGTTCCAGTGTATACGTATGCGCAACAGGCCACAATTGTGGCAGGAATATCAGGTCGTGGGGGCTGCACCCGGGGTGGTTGCATCTGCCGCCGCTCCGGCTCCGACTTGACTAGCACTTCTTTAAGCTTGTCAGCTTAGCTTGTATAGCCTAAAGTTTCTTAGCAGCAACGGTGTGAAGACAACTGAGTACTACATAGATCTTTCTAACGAAGGTCACCGACCATTCGTATGTTCATATGAACGTATACCTATGAAATATATACATGTGTATCTCGTTAAAATTGCAAGATACATTTTACATTTATTCACTGCCCTTAAAGCTTGAATATACCAACAACCAGTTTACTTCATCAGCTTTCAAACTCGATATTTCTAAAAGCTGTGTCGGAGCTTTGTTAAAGATTTTTAAACTCGCTCATTTAGCTTTTCGAAACAAAAGGTCCAAGCAGAAATATTGAAAAATAAAAGTGAAATAGAAGTTTGATGCTTTTAGCTATGCACTAAATTTGAGGTTGGACTAGTCCAAGTCATTTACAAAACTTGTACGGCAGCCTTTTTGGGTCGTTTTTTCAGGTTCCCTTGATATTTAACCTGGACAGTTTTTAACTGTCAATAGTTTTGAAATCTACCAGTCTGACTATGTCAGTGCAGTGGTTGCTGTTGAGATGCAAATGAAGCCAGGGGCTAATTCTGGTCGGTGGGGTCAGAATAACTGTTTGCGTAGGGTTTACACAGTTTTGTGTATGACTTAAGCATCAAATGAAAATCTAAACTTTTAAAAATTAGTGGAAAAATTTAATATCGAAGTTAAATGGCCTAGTTTTGAGAAAGTCAGATAATTTAACGTGGATCCCCCGTACGTGACGTCTTTATTAACCCCGTGCACCCCCCATAACCGGTTAATTTCTCGTTATTGAGGGCTTAATAAATTTTAGGAGCATTATTTTCACGCTCAGAACTTGATTTGGGGCATTTAACGCCAGAATTTGAAGTTTTTGGCTAAATTTTGAAGAATTTTGACCCCCCCTAATCGACCCCAAATCGAAAAATGGCTTAAACATCGCGATTTTAGTTGAAAATAACGGTGTGCCTAAATGCAAGTTGTAATTTCTGGTTAGATCTGGTGTGTACTTCGTGTTTTTTAAAGTATTTAGGTATTCTTTACCCCTAAAACCCCTATTTTCATTTTTTTGGTATCCTAGTATCGTTTTCGGCATTTTCGAGAATTTTAAAATTTAATATTAAAATTAAAATTTTAATTTTTAAAATTAAAATTTTAAATTCTAAATTTCCGAGAACTAGAAAAGAAACTGGAATTCGGTAAGAATTCATTCATCAAAAACAGCAAAGCAAAAGAACCAGTAACATTAGGTTGCATATTAACAGTATACACTACTTAAAATCACATGAACCAAAAGCTTATACCAGTTCACGAAGTACTATCTATCGTGTACTGCACCAACAAAATTAAAGAAGTTAGAAGGGTGCAAAGAACTTAGTTGGTGCAGTCCAGGGAATTGCATTGCAATTGCATTTTAGAAGAACTCGAATTTTGTGAAAATTAGAAGGACCTACAGATATGCCAGAGACCAATCCAAAAGTACTCCCATTCAAACAACTTTTCTTAAGTTTTCCTAAGACAAACGCTTTTGGAAACAACAGCATTAGATTGCAGATTTTTACGATTTTAGTCAATTTCGCAAGTATATGCGCACATCAAGCGGACGGATCAGTGTAGGGTTTCCTCAGATTTCATAAAAACATAATACTACTGATTCGGAACCTGGATATGTAGCTTACTAGGAAATATTACTTAAACTACTTTCTCCAAATGAATTTATGGAGAGCGTTGAATGTGAAAGCGAACCCACTGCGTGAAAAAAATCATGCGAAGTGAAGTTTAAATTTGAAAAGGTACAAGAATTGACAACTGGTAGTAATAAAGTTTGTCAAGCTTTAAATCAGGTTACCCGCCACTGCAGAGCTGATGGTTTCTGGATACGCTGAACTTTGCCAATCATCAAGGCCGTATAGCTACATGAGTCTGAAAACAAGTTTAGAGTTAATACTTAAAAGTGCAACTTAGGCTTAATACTACAACAGAAATTTGCAATTTAATTGCACAATTGTAGGTTTAATAAAGACTGTTTCTTGCTGGGACGACTTCCCTAAAAGTCAATGGCTTCAGTCTAG
>JASAND010011803.1:0-48896 GCA_030248195.1 Trissonchulus latispiculum
AACCGTTAAGAAGTCCTGGCGCTTTTACTGCCCATAAGAGTAACATGAAGTAGCAACAAGAGTAAGCCAATTACCTTACAAAAAGAGAAATTACAAAGTTTAAAGAGAAAATAGAATAGTTTGGTAGCGTGGCAAGTCAAACGGAAACACTAATCGAAACTGGAGATTAACTGCCCCCTTGCACCGAAACTTGATAACATTTCAAACGATACTGCGATTCGAAATGAAAAGAGAGTAAGGAGAGAGTAAAAATAAAGGATCGAGACCCAATATGAGAAAGGTAGTACCAAATGCCTCTATGGTTGGAAAAACCCCATTCACACACTCTTCCCAACACACAAAACTCACACACCTACAAGTATAGTTACACAGGGCCTGACCATGCAAAATCACTGCTGTACATTGGGTAAATACGACAAATTTATGCTTTACAACAGTTTCCAAAAGATTATATACGGCATAAGTATCTGTGCAACGATGTTCAATGAAAGCTACCTAAATACGACATTTATGGTAACAACAAAAGTTCAAAATTCTAGCTACACAAGTATAAAGTAAGACAAAAAGTACAAGTTATTCTATACAGCGAAACTCAAAGATAACAAACATACTATATATATGTAATCTAGCAAACAAATATTAACAGTAGGATTACAGGTTCACAGGTAAATAGTAGAAAGCACAGACAGAAACTACCGTTTACAGCACAACCCGTCTTAGCTCTACTCTTGGCCCTTGGCTTAAAGCCCTTATCTCTCGGAATTGTGCAATAGCAATTAGCAGTTTAAGGAGAATACAAGAAACCCAATACATTTTCGAGAAAATTTCAAATATAATTTCACAAACAGCAATTACACATATCTTAATAAGTCCTAACACAAAATATAAACTAATCAACAGGTTATCAAACTTCTCAGTTTTCAATGTTTTTGTTATAGTTTCACCCCGCGCGAAAGAAATGGGTTCCTACGAATTTCACAAAACAAATCCGAAACCTAGCTAACAAAAACAAACAACCTAGGCTAAACAGACAAACTAATATAAACAGTACAACAATGCAAAAATTAAAGCAAGATTTTAAGGCTAAGTTTAAAGTGAATAAAAAAAATTTTGAACACAAAAAGACTATTAAACGACTATTACATAGTATGACAAACAAGTAGGACTACGAAAAAGTTCAAATAGAAGGCAGCTATGATGGCAGGAATATGGCTACTGTTGGGCACCCGCCCTCGAGCCTGGTTAACACCGTCGATCGCACAGTTGAGAAACACCATTGGCAGAGCCGTAAAGCTGAAACATACGGGGATTAGACAAACATATATGAAAATACTCGTACTTAAACTTGAGATTTCGTGCCATAAATTTAGAAGATAAGCGCGAGACAGAAAAAAGAAAAAACAGAAAGGAAATTCTACGTTTTACAGAGATCACGTTTTTTACAGAAAAGACTAGAGATGCACTCCAAGGTTAAAAGAAAACTACTGATTTACAAAAGACATGTGTACACCTTGAATATCCTTGTTTTACGAGCTGTATGATGCTAATTTCAAGATAGCAAAGAAAGGAAAGATTACAAAAGAGACACGATAGTACACCGTCATGGCACTTGAGCGTTATCAGGTAGGTTTGATTAAAATAGAAACTAACTCTAATCGTAGCATAATTATACAACGCATAAACATATTTCGTTGTGAAGTGTGGCTTGCCGAAACTTAATTACAAAAGATAACAAATTAACTGTACATGGAATAACTACGCAGACTAACACAATATTTTTGGATTTCTAAGCTTTTGGATTAACATTCGACAAAAATAAGCAAAAGGACAAAAACGAAGTAAGTAAACAAAATGCCAAACTGGTAATGCCAAAGTATAGAATGCAAAATGTACCGGTAAACGAACAAAAATACTAACTAGCTTCAAAAATAATACTGGATTAACTATAGGGATACTACAAAAGTATTCGATAGATAGCAAGCCAAACTTCAATTAAATGTAAATTCTTACATATATAATATTAATTCCATGTTTCCGAACTGTGATTTGTAGGAATCGGAATTTTAAATTAGGTCTTTGAAGAATTTTGATTTGAATTTGAATTTTTGAAGTTTTAAAACTTCGTATCAGTTCAAATTTTAATACTTCAAAAATTCATTAAAATTCTTTAAAGACCTAATTTAAAATTCCGATTCCTACAAATCACAGTTCGGAAACATGGAATTAATATGATATAAAGCTAGAACGGATCCATTTTACCATTCGTGAGATTTCTCTGGCGCACGTGAAAAAGCGACAACTTTTCTAATTTGCTATGTTTCACACATGAAATCTCAGCTTTGAGATGAAATTACTCAGTAACCGTAACACTTACAACTTTAATTTTAAAAAATCGTTAAAATATACCGTTTGGACAATAAAATATGCAAAAATCAGCGAGATCGGAGAAAGTCGAAAAAATGACCAAAAAATGGACCCGTGTAGCGGGGCTAGTAAGTTTCACCTTACGTACTAACACCGTTACCACGCCCTGCCGTAGCGGACGCGGAGACCGTGGCACAGATGGATAACTGACCGACTTCAGGAGACGGTTGGGACAGCCTTGCCAGATAAATACGCAGTGATTGGTCCTACCTTAAGGGCGAGATGACTCGTCCTCTCACTCACTCAAAGTAGAACTACCTACTTAGCAGGAGCTCAGTGAAATACAAACCTAACAAAGATACAGTTTAATAAAGGAATAGAAACAACAAGTTATTATAGTTATAAGATAATAACAGTAATTAAATGGGTTGAACCCTCACACAAACAACACTTATATAAATAACTTACAGTTACAGTAGAGAGTTGGCCTAGCCAATGTACCAAAGCTCTGGGGAGAGCTGGGGGAACACAAATATATTACAGTAAAATAGGGGGAGGCGTAGAGGAAAAATAGCAGGCCCTCACGACAACAGAATAATACAGACTAAAAAGGGGAAGCGAGTGTTGGGCTGGACCCTCCCACGAGCGCCCCCTAGTGATGGAATTTCCCCCAATCACGCAGCTCCCAAACCCACCCAATCCCATACGGACACGTTGGGGGAGCTACGTGACTAGCCAAAAGTTTCCCCAACCGTGATGATGTTATATGAAGCCTGACGGGTAGCTATGCTAGCTACAGCCGCCAGCAACGGAAAGGTTGACCGTGTGTCACCTTGATCCGTTACACCCCCCTTAAATTTAGCTATCGGTTAAATTCATTAATTAATTGATTTAAAGGTTATTAAAGTTATACTTTTACGTAAAAAACAGGCACACACCAAGGACTATCTGTTTAAGGTGGTGATTCCTTTTGGTGACATCAACTTTGAACCGTTCTTACTCATTCATTCCTAGGAGTTAAGAAGCCATTTTTATATCGAAATGGAGCTTAATAGTTCTAATGAATAAAGTGAACATAACTATAGTTCTTGGAAATTATTTTACTGCATTTTCGAAGTAATTTTTTGCGGACTAAAGCAAATTTTTTCGTGGGGCGTCGGCCATATCATTCGATTCCACTATCAAATAGCTGGGGACCCTTTTTTAATTATTATGAAACCGCTCTTCGTTATAAAGAAATTAACAAAAAGTAAGCGAAACCTGAATTTTGCCTACTTTTCCCAACTTTGGCAAGCGACCACTTTAGCTCGAAAGCGGCAATCGAGGCAACTAAAAAATGGTCCCTGGGTATTTTTGTCTAAAACACGTCCAGTAAGTGGCAACCCTCTAGCTTGCAAAGTAAATGCTCCACAATCGCTGGAAAAAATTTGGTCATGTTTTTTGCAAAAACTACATTTTTTATGACAGCAGCGTAAGGGATAGCATTTAGAAGATTACAATGCCAAGAATAATCGGCCCCGACGAGACTTTCAAATACACACCCTTAGTTTAATTTTACGGCTTGCGCAGCTCAAGATATGGCGGATTATTTGATTTCTGCAAAAATGACAAGTTTTCAACGCCAAAATAAGAAAATCAGCTATATCTCAATATAGAGAAAAGCTAGAAAGGTGCCTCAAAAGGCAAAAATGTAGAGCTCAACAAGATCTTTCGAATGAATACAATCATAGCCATGCAGCTACTGTCTAATTGTTAAAAATCTGCAAACACTGCCCTGAAGCGGGATTGCGCGGAGGGTGTTAGAGAGCTAAAAGAACTTATTTTGGAAAGTTTCATCAAATTTCATCTTGATTTGTGCCGTCAACCAATAATATGTGATCAAAAGGAATCACCACCTTAACTACAGTATTGTATTATATATTAAATTATAAATAAGTATATAAATAAATTAGATATAAATATATTTAATATACTTAATATACTGTTTCAGGTCTCTTGTTTGGATGATCTCTATCTTTGTGACCTGCCTTATTGTCGCTGCCTGTGACAACCACAACATCAGCAATGAACTGCCCACCACGTTTGAGTCGTTTGGGAGCCAAGGCGAGCTTCTGCAGTGCAACGTTTCCTGTAGTGTTGCATATCTTCTGAAGAAAATGGAGTACAGAGCGCACTGTTGTCGTGAACTGTATTCTGCAAAAGATCTTGATCGCATGTATCGGGAATATATCAGCCTGAACACCAGTGGGTGAAGCAAAAAATTAAACGAATAATCGTTATGGTTAGATGGCTACGCAGTACACATTGTTATAAAAAAATGGCAGTCGACATATTAAACGGGATGTAATTTATTGCTTGCACAAAGGTGAAAGCAGAGTTGGAAGTGAGTCGCAATTTCGTGACCTCCGGGCACCAGGACTTTGACCCCAGTTTCAGTTTCAGCTCCCAGTTCTGGACTTTCAGTTTCAGTTTCAGTTCCACTTTCAGCTCAAAATTTAGTCTAGTTTTAGTTTCTGTTTCAGTTTCAGCTTCCCGTATCTGGAGCTTCAGTTTCGGTTTCATCTCCCCGTACCTGCAGTTTCAGTTTCAGTTTTGGCTCCCCGCATCTGGAGTTTCGGTTTCAGTTTCAGATCAGAACTTATTTTGGTTTCGTTTTCAGTTTCAGCTATCACTTTGGCTTAGTTTCAGTTTCAGTTTTTGCTTAAAATCTGTTGTCGCTTCAGTTTCAGTTTCAGCTGGTGAAACAACGCTAGCTTCATGAACAAACCTATGAGTGGTAAGCTCCTCATTAGGAATGTCCTTCATGGTTGTGCTGTCCTGGCGGTGTCCAAGCTGAAGCTTAAATCCTTAACCGTATTGATATAGGTTTACAAGTTTTATATATATTTTAATAATTTGTATGGTAATATGAAATACACGGTTACGGTTATCGAGTGGTTTCTCTCATTGCCGCATAGGTCGGGTCTGATCCGCTCTGCTTCATATTGTTGTTGTATGACACACCTTTCACTTTTCAGAAAAATCGGAGACGAAATTCCTTCTGACCTTTCCCTCCATTGCAAATTGTACCAATCCTATGTCGAAAAATCGACACATTCAGCAGTATTTGAATGTGGTTTTGTCGAGCCAAATGTACCAACTTATGGACAGTGGGAGCTTCCCTGAATGTTATGTGTGGAGGCAAGAAAAGTTAAAATGCTGCGAGTCAGCTAATCTGAGGCGGAGATTGGCTTAAAAAGGGGAAGGATCCAAGGTTGTAAATGTGATTTGTATATTTTTTTTTTTTTTTTTTAATTTTGTTTGTTAACTCATATGATTCATTTTTTGTTATAGTTTGTTTTTTGTTGTTGTGTTTTTTTTTTTTTTTTTTTTATTGAGATATAGTATAAAGTTGTTGTGGTTGTGTAGTTTTTTTTGTCTGTGGGTGGTTTGGGGGTGTTTGGTTTTTTTTTGGGGGTGTGGTTTGGGGTTGTTATTGGGTTGGGATTCCATGGTTTTGGAAATGTGAAATTTGAAAAGAAAATGTATCTCAGAAATTTATTGCTCTGTTTACGAAAAAGATCAAAATTCGGGGACTTATCTCCCCAGGAAACTAAGTGGGGTTAATGCGTCCAAGTTTGGGATTTTTGGGAGCCTCCTTCACCCCGAGAGCTGGGTTCATACGTCACAGAGAAGTGACGTATGATAACACACACACACGAGAAACGCACTACACGAAAGGGAGCCGCAAGCTCCGCCTTACACGTCACGCACACATGATTGACATGTCTTCCCCAAAACCAAAAATTTTCCCAAATTTTCAAATCAGTCGTGGTTGCGCTGGCCGTGAACTGAGTCAGTCTTTTCTGCTATTTGGCTTACTTGTACTCTTGTGATTTTTTACGACCGAGGGCCCTGTACGGGAGAGACCGGTCTTCACTCGGATTCTGTCAGAAAGGTCGGAGAGGACCTGATTATTTTGTGTTTGAGCCAGCCACGACTCGCGTCTTGTTTTACTGATTTTCTCTGTCTCGTTTATTTCCTTGCCATTTCACCCATTTACCCTCCTTTGGAAGACCGACTTATCTGGAACCGGCCGTTTCACACACGGAACCCAACTACCGGAGGTAACTTGAGTTCGTAAGTTGATCATAGTGACTTGAATTGGAAACCGTGTTTGAGACTTTCAAGGAGATACTAAAGTTGAGGGAATAACCGAAAATGTTTGTTCTTGTGTCTTGTCTTTGATTGACCATAAACTGTAAATGTCTGTCCTCGTGCCTTGTATCTGTTTGACCATATTCGCTGTTTGTTGTGCTTACCTAGGTTCATACATTCTTGTGTAATTTAACTGTAGATAATTATATTTTGTATGTTATAATTATAATCTGTGACTGTTACATTAAAATAATAATTTAATTTATTCAGTAACTTGGCTTTACCTGCGCTTGAGCGAGTGATAGTTAGAGTTTAGATAGATAGATTTAGCTAAGGAACTACGAATGCATCTGAGAGATCATCTCCATAGATTTCCTTAGTAATGATCATCTAGGACCCCTGTGATTGTGATCAAATAATTAGGAGGCTTGAATGAAGAATTAGTATCTGTTGTCGAGTGAACGAAAGAGAAAGGTGAATTAAAACGACCCCCAAGAACCCTTTTCTTTACATGTGGAGCCCGCCTTTGGAGGAAAAAATATTGGAGTTTTTAAAACAGAATTTTTAGAAAGATCAGTTGCAACGTACCGAAGTTTGTTTTCTCTGAAAAATTCTGGGCTCCTTATTTTTTCCAAAAGAACTCACTACTTTGACAACAATCGAGGTGTAGTTGTGTGTGTGTTACGAATAATTGGTGAAGTAATAATAACATTGTTTGGTAATCTAGTTGTTTAGTTAGGTAAGATAATTTTACGTAGTCTTAAGAATGTCTGATCCTTCAGAAACGGGAGGGGGGGGACACCTCCCAACCCACCTGAACAACCCGAGTCTCCTCCGTCCACGCCGCCTCCGGCTGGACCTGAAAATGTTGCTTTAACTGCTCTGACGAAAACTTTAACCGAATTTAATGCTGTAGTTAGAGCCCAAGGGGTGGCCACCGCTTTCAGTTCGGTTCCCATACACCATGGTCACTCCTCAGAATCGTTTGAGGAGCACGTCGAAAAATATGAAAGGTTTTGCAGTGTAATGAATTTCGATGAATGGCAAAAAGTGCACACTTTCTCAAGTTCCTTGAAAGGACGTGCTCTCGAACTCTTTCGGTCCGTGCCCAAGGACAGTAGGGGCAACTGGACTGAACTGATTGCGGAAGCCAAGAAAATTATGGTACCTCCACACACAGCGCTTCACGCTTCTTCCCTAATGTTCCAGGTAAAGCAGGAAAAGGGAGAACCTGTGGCTGATTATTTAATGCGTCTGAATAGGTACGCTCGTCTTAGTTTTAAGGAGGAGGATGGGTTTTCTGACAAACAAGTTGAACTGTTAAAGTTGCGGTTGTTTCTTTTCGGATTGAGAACTGATCTCAAAAATAGAGTGCCTCCTGGGTGTACTACGTTAGCTAAGGCAGTTAAAAGAGCTCAGTTAGCGGAAGGAGAGTACCCGGGGAGGGATACCCATCTTTTTTGGAGCCTAATTTTCGAGCAGAGCAAGACGCTCCAGCGGCAATTGCCGAAGCAGAAAAAGCTGTTAGAGATTTGAAGATTCGCTTTGAAAAATTTGAGGCTGAAAACTCCAAAAAGACGTCTAGTGCCGGGAAAAATGAACGTTCTCGTGATTTGCCGCCCGGTATTACCTGTTTCAACTGTAATAAGCCCGGTCATGTCCGACGCGAGTGCCGACAGCCGGGAGGAGGAGCATATCAGGCTAGAAATCAAACTTTTCAGACTAATCGCAGTTCTTTTCGAGGCTCGGATCGAAATAGAAATTATGACAACCGGGGAGGACAAGAACGCGACAACTTTGATCGTGGCAGATATTACGACAATACCGGAAACAGTAACAGGGAACGTTATGATAATAGGAATAATAGGAATTACGATAGTCGAGATAATAGAAATTATGAACGTAGGGACGACAGAAATTATGAACAGCAGAACAGAAATGAGCGTTATCGTTCTGACAACCGACGGGACAATGGTCAACAGTCTGACCGTCGAGATCAGCGGTCTGACCTCCCTGCAGAGATGAGACGCGAATACGGACCAAAATTCGCGGTTTCACGGTCCAGAGCACAAGAATCTGGGCATTACCATGACAGCTCAGGGAGAGGCCGAAACTATTCGGGATCCTCTGCTTACTCAGGTAGTGATCGCTCAGAATATTACGACCGCCGACCACACTATAACCGGCAACCTCGGTCTGATTCCGGGTCGGCTGGACAGTATTCTGCTCGTTCGGTGCGGGCAGTTTCGCCTCACTGTATGCGACACGCTAAGAGATGTCTCACCTCACCGCACTTTTCGCATAAGGTTTTAATGTGTCGACAGCCGATGATTTGTACCTGTCGTCCGGTTCAGTACGAGCCCCCCTGTCTATTGAGAGGTGCACTCACGCCTAGTACTATGACCTCTACTGACGAGGAACTCTTCATTCCAATCTCTAATTCGGAGGGGGTAAAACCACGTAATTATGAAAGTTTTCGTGAAACCGAATTAGTCAGTGAAACGCATACTGTCGCAATCCAGTGCGAATTGTACTCTGACAAATTGTTAGAAAACTTTGAAAACGAAATCCAGGAACCACGGAATTTTGACTTTTCACTGTTATTAGTACCCTTTCTGTCTATTTTTACTGCTGTACGTTCATTGAGAAAATTTAGCACGCCCGTCTTTTGGCTTTTGTTGGGTTTACTGCTGTCGACCGCTAATGCTCAATCGGCCACGGACACCGGATCGTCTCATTTTTTGGCTGACGAAATAGCTAAGATAGGTACGGTTGTTTTGCCTCGCTGGGGCGCGGTTCTGAGTCCCGCAGGCATAGGCGTTATATCACAGAAAACTGAGTATTTAGCTTTAATTGTGCAACTGGCTGTACCTCCGATCTCCCCTCAATGGAAACCTCCTGAGTGGGCCAATGAGGAGGATTGTATTGATCTTAATACGGGTAAGGCTAAGACGGATCAGTATTGTGTGCGAATGATAAATCAGAGTTGTCCCCAGCATGACTTTTTGGAACAAGAAATTGATCAAATAAAGGCAGAATACCGAAAGCTTTATTCGGGAGTTTTGAATACAAATTTCTATTCTAAATTACTGGCTAGCCTATGCCGATCTACCCCAGGGGTTTGTACTTCTTACCCACCTATAGAACCAGGTAGGCAGCGTCATAAACGTTTTATCGAATTTCTGTTAGCTGGTGCATTAGGTATAGGTGGTATTGCCAACAGTTTGTCTAACTCCTATCACCTAGGTAAGCTGGATGCTAAGGTAAATGCTGTGGAACAGGGATTTCATATTCTTCGAGATGAACAGATCAAAATTACAGATTCGGTTCGGAAAATTGTGCACGCAAATGAACAAGTTTATGCCTTTTTACATCACACAGTTCAAGATTTGACCACGCTTATTATTCGTGCAAGGTGCTCTAATTTCTCGTATATGCGACAAATTTACATGCAACTGCTAGCCCACATTTTCACTTCTTCTTTGCGCGAAGGTTTAAATTCTGTAATGCATGCTGGACTACGTTCCGAAATTACTCCCGGACTCGTTAATCTGCAGACTCTGAAGGGGATAATCAAAACACATCCCTCCTTGCGCAATTCCCTGCTAAGCCAGGAACCCAGTCTCATCTATCAATTTGGCAAAGTTTATCCTATTAAGATTGATTTTAACTCGCTTCGATTTGGATTCATGCTCGAAATCCCTGTACCGCTGGAACAGGAGGTAAGACCACTGTACGCAGTGCACAACTTAGGCTATAACTCTAGGTTACATGGTATCACCACCCTAGCCCCTATGCCGGACTACGCTCAACGGTTGGACTCCGGTGAAGTCCGTGAGATCGACGTAACTGAATGTAAAACCGCACCTGGTCTTTGGTTTTGTCCCCCGAATGCAATCGTTACAAGCCTGAGGGCTAAATGTCTACAGATTCTTATTTCATTCTCCGAAGATAGGGTAGAGAAAGAGTTTAGCACTTGTAAGGACTATGTCAAAGTGAAGGTCTTGGACAATTCCACCGAATATCGTACTACGCCCGCGGGAGTACTTATTCGGACCAACTATACCGAAGTCATTGTAGCTAGGTCGCCGTCTCTGAATCATGTGGCCGAAGGAGAGAGAGTACCAGTGCCAGAAACGGGCACGCTCTGGTTCGAACATGGCCGTTATCTGCATCTTATCATAGGTAACACTATTCTTACTAGTACGTTAGGAATTGCTAGGACTACTGTCACCTTAGCCGATCTCAAGGAGACGGTCGTGCCCGCCCCTTTAGGTAGGATACCTTTACATTTCACTGAGCTATCCACCGCTGAATATGAGAACGAACAGGCTAGGAACTTGATACAGGATCAAATGAAGGAATACGTACACTTACCTTTTGTACCCTTACAGCTTAACCATGGGCTGTTTATGGTAATAATTGTCGTAGTTATTGGATGTGTCATAGTGTTTTGGGTTACGCCATGTGGTCGCAAATTCAGAAATCGGATTCGAGGTAAGTGCCACCGTAAACCTGACACTAATGCTGCGGCACCAGTGATTTCTGCGCCCTCAAATGGCCGCCGAGTAACGGAGCGATTTTTTAGTGACGATGAAGAAGAAGCCCCTGTAGAATTGGGTTCCTTAGCAGTAAATGATGAGCGGATCCCTTTGCGACCCGTCAGTAGATCTCTAGACTACGATAAGTTACGTAAGGCTGCCAATAGATGTCAGGCCACTTCTAAAGCTATCTCTAGGGACACATCCTACGCTTCTTCTATGTCCGATTATAATGTTAAGGACAGTGACGCTTCCGCCAACCTTTTATCAGATGAGAGAATTGATTGCGCCTCCCCGACTGTAGATATGAGTCTAGATAAGAAACATAGGAACGAGCGACATATAGTTCGGTTCTCATGTCAGCGACCACTTGAGAAACAAGACTCGGGAGATGAGACCACCGACTCATCACTAGTTTCTTACTCCGACGCCGCTACCAGTCCTCTGAAACGCCGAGTCTCTCATTCCGCTGCTAACGCTGGGAATTCCCAAGTTCAAACACGTTCCATCGTGGGGAACCCTGACAGAACTATCAACGCACACTCTGTACTAATGGTTCGAACCGTACCTTTGCTTATGACGTTACTGATCTTAGGGCAAACTGTAGATGCTTTGTTTGACACGGGATCGCTTGTCTCAGTCATGACTACCGGGTTGGTGCGACAACTCAAACTAGATGTGCATCCGGTAGAAATACCACAATATTTGCAAACTGCTAACGGTGGGAAGTGTGAAATTGTAGGGACCATAACCGTACCTGTTCTATTTCATAGGAATCGGGAATCCCTACCGATCCACGATTGGACCTTTGTGGTAGTGGATAACCTTACTGTTGACTGCATTATAGGATCTGACTTTATGACTAGCTTTCCTGGGGAAATCTCATTGGACCTGGGGCAGCACACTATTACTTGGCCCACTCGAAACGGGGAAAGCGTCACGATTCCTTTGAAACTACCCGTGACTTCTAGGAATCGCGAGATACATCTAATTGGTACCCTACCCTCTCAGACTAGAAACAACGGGGAATCTCGGGCTAACACCCCGGTTCTACACCGACCGCTGCCCATGATCTTTGTAAACTTAAACGGACGCCCCATACAGACCTTAGTTGACACTGGAGCGAATCTGAGTTTGATGAGTGAAAACTTGGCTAACTTTTTGAAATTAGCCATTAAACCGCTAGCACACCCGCCTCGCGCCGAAGGCATAAACGGTCAAACTTTGAAATTTAGGGGTATTGTCAAACTGCCCGTTGAATTCTATGACTCTCCGGGGATTAAAATTGAACATTCTTTTCTGGTTCCCAAGGGTTTAGCCGAGGACTGCCTTTTAGGGACTGACTTCTTGCATGAGCATGGCGGGGACCTCAACCTTAGCTTTCACAAGGGAGAACTGAGTTTACTAAAAGCCGGTAAACCCCCCATGGTGGCTAAACTAATACAGCAATCCCCGGTTACAGAAACTGCTTATCGAGTATCTGCTATGAAGCAGGCCATTATTCCCCCCTATGCTGAGGTAGCCATACCTGCGCTAGTGGAGAGTGTAGAGTCTCTTAAGTATGATGGATTATTTGAACCTGACGTAGCTAAGTTTGAAGATAACGCCGGTGCAGTTCAGGCACTCCCTGCCATGGTAGATTTAAGGTCACGCTGTATACCGGTACTCATGCGAAACGGGACTGGGCAACCAGTAACAGTTTACGAGAATTCTACTCTAGGTAATGTAACGCCTCGTAATCGGGTTGGGCATCGGGAACCGCAAGTCAAATATGAGGAGGTCGTCAACGAATACGGGGAAGTCGTGAAGTTGGACAATCGGTTTAAATCTAATCCTAAAACGAGTCAGGAGGGACACTACTTTCGAATAAATTCTTTGAAAAATATTGAATCATGTTCCGTGAAAGACTTGCCCGAGGCTCTGCAGGCAATTTCGTTTGATGAGGACTCTTTGAATGAAATTGAAAAAGGACAATTTCTGGGGCTACTCCGCCAAAACAAGCACTGTTTCTCGCAACACTCTTTTGATATAGGGAAATGTACCATTTTTAAGGCACACATCAATACTGGGGACGCTAAGCCCATTTATGCTACGCCCTATCGTTTACCTGTACATTTGCGACAGCCTCTGTTGGAAGAGTTAACTGAGATGTTGAAGTACGGTCTAATCCGTCCATCTACTAGTCCATGGAGTTCCCCCATGATTTACGTACCTAAGCCAGGCGGGAAGTTACGACTATGCGTTGATTTTAGACGAGTAAATAAAATTAGCGATCCTGATATTTACCCGATTCCTCGCATCGATGATATTATGACCTCTCTCAAGGGTTCAAAGTACTTCTCTACTATAGATCTAAGTAAGGGATTCAATCAAATTGAGTTGGATGAAGATTCTAAAGCAAAGGCCAGTTTCAACACTTTTCATGGGCAATTTGAATACAATGTTTTGCCGTTCGGGTTAAAATGTGCACCAGGAAATTTTCAAAGATGCATGGAGCGAATTTTGGGGGATTTGCAATGGAAAAAGTGTATTATTTACATTGATGACATTCTGATTTTCTCCAAAACCTTCTCTGAACATCTCGAAATTATGCAGGAGGTTTTTGACCGACTGCGGGCTGCTGATTTGAAAATGAATCCGGGAAAATGTCATTTTCTCAAAAAATCTGTTACTTACCTAGGACACATCATTTCTGAACAGGGAGTCGAACCCTTGAAGGAGAGAATTCAGGCCATACATGATTTAGCGGTACCTAAGACGCTTAAAGATGTTGAGAGTTTTCTAGGAATGTGTGCGTATTATGCTAAGTTTATCAAGGGATTCGCCCATTTAGCTTCCCCCTTGTATTCTCTCAAGAAAAAAGGAGTACGGTTTGTGTGGAATAATACACACCAACAATCTTTCGAATTGCTCAAAAAGAGTCTTGTTGAGGCCCCTGTGCTGGCCCACCCCGATCTAGCTAAGGGATTTGTCTTACATACAGATGCATCTGATTTGGGTTTGGGAGCAGTTCTATCTCAAGAGCAGGACGACGGAAAATACCACCCCGTCGCTTATGCGGCCAGGTCTCTAAAAAAGTATGAACGAAATTACTCCACCCACGATAAAGAATGTTTAGCCATGAAATTTGGTATCGAGCATTTTAGACATTATTTGTACGGTGGACCGCCTTTCACTCTTTTTACCGATCATTCCGCTCTGCGTTGGTTGATGAAACACCCCCCACGAAACTCACGGTTAGCTAGGTGGCAAATGACCTTCTCTGAGTACGACTTTGAAATTAAGCATAGGAATAATCCTCAGTTAAGGAATGCTGATGGACTCTCTAGGAACCCCTTGTTTGCGGATGTAGCAAAAGGATTACCTGGAGAGGAACAGAACGGTGAGCGACAATCAGTACGATTTCACCAGGAAGATGGCGATGATTTAGTAGCTCATATTAACTCTGTGGTTGTCAAAGGGGAAGGAAGGGAAAGTCGTGCTTTTCAATTGCCCAAGATTTCAAAGGCCCAGGCAAAAAAGAGCGTCACTACTGTGCGCTCCAAGGTTTCGCGCATTTCTCAGCAGTCAGAATCTGAAAATTCAGAGGAAAGTCAACCGTCCCCTCAAAAACAACCTAAAATTCGTTCTCAAGCGGGTGACATTTCGGATAGTGAACACGTTGGTAAGCCAGCGCTTGCCGGATTGAGAAAGAAACGTGACATCTGCCCCTCCTCCACTTCTGAGGAAGAACTGGTAAGAGAAGAGTTTCGCTCCGAAACAGGACGACCAAAACGAAAGGAGCATGCACATCTAGTTTTTAGTCAAATGTTTGATGTTGCAGTACGCGATAAGTCTAACGTTACTCTTAATCCAAAGTCCTGGAAAAAGCTGCAGCAGTTGCAAGCCGAAGATCTTTTATTGGGCGAAATTATTGAGTATAAAGTTAACAAGAACTTACCTAGTAACTTTAATCGCGCTGTCCGCATCGCCGCGCTCTCCGAACACTGCGATATGAGGGATGGGGTTTTGGTGCATCTTGAACGATTTAGGGACACCGTGCTAGAGGTATTAGCTGTACCCGAAAGTTTGCGCTCCGAAGCTCTCGCTGCTTGTCACGATAGCCCCTATGCTGCACACGGCGGTTGCAATAAAACTTCGTTTCGACTATCTGAACACTTTTGGTGGCCAGGCATGCACGCTGATGCAAAACAGTGGGTTAAATCTTGTCCTCGGTGCCAAAAAAGGAAGGGACCCCCAAAAAACCCCAAGGCTCTATTAAGACATGCTCCACTCCCCGTAGAACCTTTCGAACGAGTTCATTGCGATTTAATGGATATCTCGAAAGCATCTAAAAGCGGTATGAAGCATATACTCAGTTTCATTGATGCGTTTTCTAAGTACGTGATTGCTGTGCCTATCAAGAACAAGCGCGCGTATACAATTGCTCAAACTTTCCTCGAGTTCATTGTCCTACAATATGGATCACCAAAGGAACTAGTCTCCGATCAGGGCAAGGAATTTGTGGCAGCGCTTAATAAAGAAATTTGCGCTCTCGTGCAAACTCGAAAGTTAGAAACTACGCGCTATCATCCCGCCGCCAACGGTCAGGTCGAGCGCTGGCATCGCACGCTGTTAGACATGTTAAGCACTGTTACCGAAAACCATCTAGAATGGGATAACATGGTACCATTCTGTCAGTTTGCTTATAACACTTCAGTGAACGCCACCACAGGTGAAACACCGCATTATCTTCTGCATGCATGGGACCCTGTATTACCTAGTGCCACGAATGTAGCTATACCTACTGATCGTAAGTATGCCGGATTTGATTATGTTAATAATGCCACGGAAGCTCTGCAACTAGCCTGGTCACTCGCCCGCGAAAAGACGGGAGCGGCTCAGGAAACGCAAGATCGTAATTATAACCGTAATGCTGTAGAACCCACCTTCCGTGTAGGGGATCTGGTTATGATTAAGGCCTCTAATGTAGCTAAGAAAGATCAGGTGTATAAGTTGTTAGACAAGCGTGTGGGACCTTACCGTATTGACAAGATTTTCGGTTGCGTTGCCGAAGTATATCCTGCTGGCAACCGACGTGCCAAACGAATTAAGGTACAGTTTAACAATATGGTACCGTGCGTTGAGCCACGCGTCATTACTGCACCTGTCCATCCACACGAAGGAGATTCCACTGACACGTCCGATCATTCTGAATGTGAAATTTCTAAACTACCTGACTCAGGACAGTCTGTCCCGAAGAAAGACTCCCCAATCGATTACCCTGTGCAACCCCAAAAGAGAGAAAATAAACGTTTACAGATAGAAAAGGAGAAGCCCAAACCAACTGCTCCTGCGCGATCAAAAACGCCTATCGATTTAGAAAACGCTAAACCACCCAAACCGGAACCCGCTCGAAGGAGATCTTCTGCCAGACTGGCAGAGAAACACCGTACTCCGGAACCACCACCGGAACCTAAAGTGGAGCGCCCACCACTATCGCCTAAACAACAGAAAAATTTACCTTCCTTACACATTAAATACCCAGATGCCGAGTCGGACTCCGACAGTGCACTCGTTTTCTTAGGAGATGAGCCTCTTTCGCAAGAAGCTGATCCAGAGTTATACCAACGACGAAACTTCTTTAACCCCATCGACGGAGAGTGGCAAAAGCGCATTGCACGGACTTATGGTCTTAAAATCAGGCACGAGTTACCCGGGATGCTGCGTCATATGCCACTGTATGAACCCTATGAAGTAATAGACGTATTAGGTGATGGGAATTGTTATTATAGGGCTTTATCTTTAGCTATTACCGGTTTGGAAGATTCCTGGAGAGATATTAAACGGGGACTTCTTGAATTTTTGGAATCTAACGAACACAAGCGGCGTTTTCAAGCCCTGTACCCAAAAATTAATGAGGTAAAGGAGAGATTAACCAAGGCTGCCAAATTTGCAACTGATGATGAGATCTTTCTAACTGCCGCTTGGTTAAAAACTACCATTATGTCTTACTCTAAATACGGTAAACTTTGGGCTTGGCAACTTTTCCCCCCGACCGCTCTTTTAGGAAAACAAGTCAAAATGGAACAAAATTCCCTTTACATCTATAACGTTAATAGTGATCACTTCATGGTAGTGTTATCCGTTCGCGAGCCTCCCCATGGGAGTTGGCCCACTGGCAAGGCACCGAAATTAAGTGTGCTCGAATTAGTTACGAGTTCTTCTAACTCTTCCTCGCCCACTGAAGCTACAGCTAAACAGAACGCTTTAAAAGCGCAACCTGATTTTGAACGTATGTTTTCTGAAAGTCCACTTTTCTCAGGGCCTAACGCCATTTTTAGAAACCCGTTTCGAAGATTTCAACGTCCCAATGAATCTTCGGACGAGCGACACTCAGGTCCGTCTGAGAGGTAGTCTTGGACGCTAAACAATACTGTGATCTGTACCATAGTTTCTGTAATATAGCTATTTCCTTGTTTAGTTAGTATAAGATAAGATAACTTGTATCATGTAATGTGCACTGTATATAGTAACTTTGTATGGTGTTTAGCACCCTAAACTGACATACGGGTAAGGAGTTGACCGTTAAACTCTGACGACTAATTGCTATTACGCATTCTTTACCTTTTTATTACTCTACTCAGTCAATCCATCCTTACTGATGTAGACTTAAAATTATCCGGTCGTCGGTCAACCCTTCTGGGCCATGATGCCCACTAGAAGCTCCGGTTGCAGCTTCCGGGATTCACAGCTTCTGAACAAGTGCTGCACAGAAAATCCAAGGTTTACAACCTTAACAAAAACATGTTACAAAATGATAGTTAAAAATAACCAAAAATAAACTGGCAGACAAAAAGAAGCTGCCACAAACTTGTTGTTTGAACTTTTGTTTATTTTGTATAGTTGTCCAAATGTAAATAAGATTTCTATTTGACAAAAGCATGAAAACCTACTATAAAAAGTAATATAAAGTTCAGAAAATCCAAAAATATCTGAAAACCTTTCTAAAAACGTTCTCTTACTATTGTTATTGTGTATTGTCTACTAGCTAAGTAATCTGACTGAATGGTGACTGATACCCTGGTTGAATGTTAATATTACCTAGGTAAATTATCGGCGATTAGAATGTTGATAGAGATATGCTAAACGAGACATAAATGTTATGCATAGAGAGATATAAACCGCCTGGATTAGGGTTTAGTGATTTTTAGTCATAACTATGCGAATGTGACCGATTTTGACTTCAGGTTTTGTGTCTAATCAGCCATGGCTCCTAGAGCCCCCACCCGTTGCGCTCCTGCGCCTGATCGTGATCCCACAGATGATACACCGCCCGCGCCGCTTACCTTATACTGTCCGCCTGAGATGCGAGGTCCGTATCGAGACTACGACTGTTTACCTGAGGGTTTAAAGATGCTGCGCGGAACTGTTGATATTTTTACTGATCCTGAAAAGTATGACATGTTTGAGTCAAATAAGCGAATACATTTGACTAGCCCACAGGTTGCGCAAGTTGCTACGCTGATATGTACGGTATGTTTTTGGAGATTCGGCTTAAGTTACTACGGAGTGCCGGTAACTATTTACCCAGTAAGTGATGAAGTTCGTAAGTCCCGTTTACCTGCCAAACAGTACTGTCGTTCGTCCGTGTCGTCGTATGGTGGTGGTATGTGTCGTTGTCCCAATATTAACTGTCAAGCTGTAAGTGTGATTTTGTTGCAACAACTGAGTGGTTGGCCCCTTGGCCTGGAGTTTAGGGCGTTGTCTAATAATACTGTGCGCGCGCTGCGCGAGGTCGCTGTCCAATTGTCCGAATACTTACCGTCTGACCTTTATGATTTTCGCATGCGTATGCTATGGGATAGTACGGATTATTACCCTAACATTTTAAGTTTTCCTGGAGTGCAGTGTGCTTACCGTTTAATTTAAGTTTCGTGTGACCATCTGATTTTTACTTAGTTTAGGAGAGTATTTTGTTAAGTTAGACCTTCAGTTTTGTCCTGTCCCTTTACACTGTCATATTCTGTACCGACTCTGCTTGCAATTCGAGTTACTTCATAGTGGTATGTATGTTTTAGTATCATGTCCCAAAGCCGGCTCAACAACTATGTGTACCTGTGGTTGGACCACTATGATGGGCAGTCGGATTTCAGCGATGTCTCTTCGGATGTCATCGAGATTGATCCACACAGTGATGATGCCATGTCCACAGACTCCGCCGTCTGTGTGACCAGCCCCTCCCTTCCCCCGCAGCCTGTGGTCCGTCATCTGATGCACCACTACAGTCCCCCCACCTCTGCTGCCGAAACCATGGGTGAAGCGGAGCGTGGTCCTGAGCGTGATAGAGCCACTTTGCCCCCCGAGCTGCGGAAGTCCGGTTATGAAGATTGGGTGTATACTTCACCCGGATCCACTGCCGCCTTCATTCCTCGTCAGCCCGTTTCCATCCTCGGGCCCCAGGTACTGTCTATGTGCACTGTATTATGTTTGACTTGTTTTTGGAAATTTAAGTTGAGTTTTTATGGTGTTCCGTTCCAGTTTCTCCCTGCCCCCATTACCCTTCAGTTTGAATGCTTTTCTGTTAAATCTCGCCTGCAGGAGGCCGTTCGTGACCTCCTTCCCCCTCTCTCCAGCCTTTTTCGTTGTCCCAATCGTATTTGTGGAAGTAAATGCACTTTGATTTTGTATGCACATCCGTCTTGGGGCGCTACTGGTCATCAGTTTCCTAACAACCAGACGCCTGAGTTAATTTCTTTTCTGTTGCATGCCTTGCCTCGTTCTCATCCTTTGTTGCCTGCTAACATTATGTCGCATGAATTTTAGGTGATTTCTGTGAGCCTCGCTGGCTGGTACTGAGAAATTAAGTTAGAACTAAGTATTGACGGTAATAAGGTTGTATGTTTCTAGAAATCTGTGTTAGCTAGACTAAAAGACATCCGATCCCTTTTCCCCGTATTCGATGTTTGTAGAATCGCACCCTGGTCCCCAATCCTCGCCAGCTGATGAGTGATATGGCAGTATAGAGACGAGAAAAACTAGACCGGTACCTCGCCATTCTATGTTCTTGCTTGTATGTTACTGATGTTTAGCATATTTTAGAAGGAAGGCATGCACCAGAGCGTAGTATGACAGTCTTACGATGGAAGTACCCTCGCTCCCTAGAATTTACGGTTTAGTCAACAACCGGACCTGAGATTCCCCATGCCCCTCCCCACGAGGAGACTGTCACACCACGCACCATACTAGATACGACACTGTTTGCACTGCATTCTGTTTACTATTACTTTGTTCTGCGACACCTGGCATTATTGTTGAATTTAACGCTAGAAGTAGAGAGAACGCACCCTAGAAGACGAATTAGGAAGTTGATATACGAAGACCTAAAAAGGAGACAATTATTAAGTTACACGAATAAAATTGAAGTGTAGCTGTTTTTCTTGTTCCCGTGCTTGTCTGTGTGTATTACAGCTTTCCAGAGTCCTTTTGGTGGAATCGGATGATGTGGTTGATTTGCCTTTAGTTCCTGATCAATGATACTAACAGGATCACTAACCCCTGAGTCTAACCTTTTTTGTGTTTAACATTATTAACCTTTCTGTTTACTATTTTGCTCGTGGCACTGAGAGTCTAAAAGAGTCTTACTAGCAGCCAACCTAAATCTGCATTCTTTTCATGACCAGCGTTTCTTGATACTTTTGTGTGGTCATAACCTTACAGTCGAACATTTCTTTAAACGAAACAGTCGCTGCTCAATTAATGAATGATCTAGAACATTGCTGTTAGCATAGAATCGTTTTGAATCGACAAGTTGATACGTGGTAATGAACCCTAGTGCATATGCCAATATAACTCATGATAAATAAATTAATTGCCCTTGTTTTTCTGTACCATAACTTACTCCGTACATGGTTCTAATTCTAGGCTGTTTGCTCAGCAATGGTCATTTTTTGGTCCTCATTTTGGTTGCTGTCAGTTGGTCCGTGGTTCGATCCCCCTCTGGGCGGAACGACACTCTTCCGACCAGGCTCATCAACAGCGTCATCATCCGTGGACTCCTTTCTTCACATCTTTCAATCCTGATTTCACCCCTCCACACCAGAACCGTCTATGGCCAGAACTTCCCCCTGTGGCGCCCCACGTCGGCATCCGCCGACTTCCTCAACCGATGGCACACCTAACGCCACGGTGATCACCCCATCACCCCCACCAGCACCGTCTCATCAGAAATCGTCAGGCCCGGCGCGGACTCCTACCCGCCGGCCAGTCCAACTGGAATCTCGTGTCCTCAGGGTGGCAAGCCTGCACCCACTCCTTTCTTGGCCGATGTGAACTGTTACCGGCCACAACCACTGCCACTGACTGCAGCCTGGAGCTCTGACCGTCGTAGGTCCCTCTCCGGTCATCTCCCCCGTCCTCAACCCCTGGAGCTCTAGCCGTCGTAGGTCCCTCTCCGGCTATCTCCCACAGACGTCGCTGTCCCATCCCCTGCTGCACTGAGCGAACCAGCCTCATCATTGACTCTACCTAATACTTCCATCACCACTGCTACTGACAAGAAGATTTGATGAACTAGAATATTGTTGACCGTATAGTTGTATGATCATTTGTACAGTTGAGTTGTCTAGGTTGGAGCTTTAAGTGTACTATATCTGTAATGCCTATTGCGACTGATCGATGCACTAATTGACTGTTTTGTTTTGTTATACTTCCCCCCCTAGTAAAAACCTACCACATTTTTTGCGGTGGAGAGTGTGGAGGATAGAAAATTTGTAATACTAGGGTCGGGCCGAAATGTGTGAGATAATGAAAATTAGTGAAATAATAATTGAATTTTTTAGTTGAATATTGAATTGATACTGAATGATTTGATTTTCTTTTATACTTGACTTTTGTATTTCAACTGACTATTATGATTTCTGATTTTCTCTTGTAATCTTGTATATCTGTGGTCATTGTTGCTATGTATTTCTTGCTGGGTTGTTAGCTAAACACAATGTATATTTGGTGATTAGTTAGCTTGATTCTTTGCTTGACTGTCGTGAACTTAAAAGGTTTTTGGTCTTTGAACTGTGATTGTCGTCTTTAGTATTCGGTCTCTATTTGAAGTTGATTGTTGTTCACTATTTGAGAAGTTTGGACAAAGAAGTTGAAGAAAATCTGGCTGTTTCAGAAATTGATGGATATTTTTATTTGCAAAAAGATCCAAAATTCGGGGTACTTATCTCCCCAGGAAACTAAGTGGGGTTAATGCGTCCAAGTTTGGGATTTTTGGGAGCCTCCTTCACCCCGAGAGCTGGGTTCATACGTCACAGATAAGTGACGTATGACACACACACACACGAGAAACGCACTACACGAAAGGGAGCCGCAAGCTCCGCCTTACACGTCACGCACACATGATTGACAGGTCTTCCCCAAAACCTAAAATTTTCCCAAATTTTCAAATCAGTCGTGGTTGTGCTGGCAACTGAACGGTTGTCTATTTTGCTCTACTTGCGCTCGTCGCTGTTGGATTTCGACCGAGGGCCCTACGAGGGAGAGACCGGTCTTCATTTTGGATTTTTGTTGAAGGTCAGAGAGGACCTGTATTCATTTATTTTCTGTTTGGGCCAGCCACGACTCGCGTCTTGTTTTACTGATTTTCTACTATTCTCGATTTTATTTCTGTGATTTCTCTCATTTACCCTTCATCGGGAGGACCTGTCATCAACCCATTGGAACTCACACGTTTCACACAGGAACGCCAAGGTAGCCGAACTGTAAGTTTGACTTATGAAAGTTGATGATAGTGAATTCTACTTGCAAACAGTGCTTGAGATTTTAAAAAGAGATACTAAAAGTTGAGGATAAACCGAAACATGTTTGTTCTTCTGTCTTGTTGATCACCATAAACTGTAATTGTCTGTCTCGTACTTGTATCTGTTTGACCATATTCTGTTTGTAGTGCTTACCTATTGGTTCTTTCTACGTGTACTTAAACTGTAGATAATTATATTTTTATGCATAACTATATCTGTGACTGTTACATTAAAATAATAATTTAAATTAATTTATTCAGTAACTGGGCTTCGACTGCGCTTGAGCGAGAAGTAGAGTTTAGCTAGATAGACCGACAGTGCTAAGGAACTACGAATTCATCTGAGAGATTATCTCCATAGATTTACTTAGTAATGATCATCTAGGACCCCTGTGATTGTGATCAAATAATTAGGAGGCTTGAATGAAGAATTAGTATCTGTTGTTGGGTGAACGAAAGAGAAAGGTGAATTAAAACGACCCCCAAATACCCTTTTCTTTACATGTGTCTTACAATGTGAAAATCAAAACATGAGTCTAGTTGCGATTGAATCTGTTATTGCATTGAATTATAACCACATGTTAGCTAGGCTGTTGTTAAGACTTATGCTGTTCCAATTGGCGCACAGGGCAGGATTAGAACCTACAGTCCTCTAGTATTTTTCTGCGCATGGGGAGACATTTACCAAATCATAATGTAAATGGCAACCTTGAAGGTAGGGCCTAGCAGTCAGAAGAAATTTTAAATCAATTATGTTGGCAGTTGTGAAAAATAGGGGGGGCGGCCACATCAAAGCGACGGCTGCACTCGGCTGGAGGGCAACTAAGATCTGAGTACCCGATATTTTTGACCACCCCCATGCTCTGTATCTGTGCCAAAAAGTAAACCAATCGGACAAAGTCGGGGCAAGTCGATTTTAGTGATTGTGAGACACTTCGCCACACTATTGTTCTGATTGGGTACTTGACCTTAGACCTAAATATTAGGAAAGGCTTTAACTATAAATGTTGAAAGAGGGGTAACAGTTACAAAATGTGAAGTATTTGTTAGTGTGTTTATTATTTGTTGTTTTTATTTTGGTAAAACTTCTGTAAAACGCTAATATCTAAATATTAATTAAAAATAAAATTTCATTTTTTCTAATAGAAATTAAAAAATTTTCTTGAATTTTTTTATAACCAAAACGTTTTTTGATTTAAATATTTGAAAGAGTTTGCAGACAAAATCTATAATTTCAGATTGAAAGTACGATAAAATATGGCTATACTTTTTACAGTTAACATTCCTAAAGAAGTTTTGAAAAACAATAGAAAAGTATATTGGTCAACACTTTACTGCTGCAGTTTATAAAAGTTATCTCACGTTTAATGCATAGTTTGTCCTACCCCCTCCGTTTCCTTCTCGTTTCTAATTGACTGTAAATGGCATTCCCCTTCGCATTTACAAGAGAGCAATTAAAATGTGGCGAAGTGTCTCACTACCGATTTTAGTAGCCCCCATTAATCACGAAAGACACTTCAAAGGTTGTAAAAGCAAAATTGTTCGTTTTGGTGCCCTCTTTACACCCATACCAACCAATCAGGTGTCTCTACTGCCTCGTGAGAGAACAAGGCCAAAAAGGAAAAATTATTATCTTTCCTCCTAAAAGTGCGGAACTGGCCCCAGAATGTTAAGGAGCACCAAAATAAGATATTTGTAAAGTTTCATAAAATTTCATGAAGAAATGAAGCCTGCAGGGTCAAATTTGCACAAAGCGATACCAGCATCTTAAGTGAAGCTTCAACGATTTTGTTGATCCTGGCGTTCGAAATGCTAGACATATGTACCTTTAGCACACCCATTGCTTGAGTCAGACCCAAAACCGTTTGAGTCATGATCCTTGGGTGGAGTGCTTCTTGATCCACATCTTATTTTTCCTTGATCCGCACTGGATATTTTCTGAAGTCTAATTTTAAAGTAGTGTGCGGGAGGGTGCCGCTGCACACCAATTGAGTCATGCTACGATATTCTGCAAAAGTTTGCACATTCACTCGTCTTCATTCCCGCACACATTGGATTTCGGAAAAATCCAGAGCGGATCAAAGAAAACTAAGATGTGGATCAAGAAGTACTCCCCCCGAGGATCCTGACTCAAAAGGTTTTGGGTCTGACTCAAGCAATGGGTGTGCTAAGGGTGCATACGTCCGTCATTGATACCCGTTCGGAAGGGTCAGCATTTCGCCAATCACGAAGCTTGATGGCAACACGGTTGGCTGATGAGACCCTTTCTGAGCTTCTTCAGCAAAATTAAAATTAGATCAAAAACATTTACAGGAAAAGTGAGACACTTGGCTCTCCCAATACCTAAGCTGTGCTTGCATAATGTTTCTCTATGTGTTAAAACCAAAACGCTAATTGTCTGATGGCTTAGTTCACGGAACATTTGTACAGTCTTTAAAATGTTCCAGTAGAAACCACAGGAAACACTTTTGTAGATGATCAATACAAAACCTAAGTAGAAAATACAGGTTGAGTCTTGTAATTTCTACAGGAATCGTTGGTAGTTTTTACCGGATATACTTTTGTAGACTGAATTACAAGTTAGACTAGTATTCAATACAAATTAAAACTGTGGTTTTCACTGGTTTACAGGTTTACTCTACAGGTTATGACTCGATACGCTGATAACGCAAACGGAGCATATAAGGGCGACAGTGGTCATAATTTTTGAAGACTGTAGTTTTTGAATGTTTTCAAATGTTCATTTTTTCAACACCCAGTGGGTGGTATTTTTGTAACGGCTGCTCCTTGCCGAAACTATTGTGGGAGCGGCCGCCCCCCGAACCCCTGCCCCCCCTTTTTGAAATAACAGGTCGCTCCAGTAAATTTACAGGCTTTGTCTTGTAAAAACTACAGGTTCGGTATCTGCTTTAGAATTGTCAAAAATCTAATAAAACTGCAAGTTTCGTTAGTATTTTCTACAGGAAACGCCTGTAATAAAAACTACAGGTTTCCTTAGTATTTTCTACAGGAAATTCCCGTATAATAAATTGTAAATTTTAAATTGTAAGTTTTCCTATTCGAGAGGCCGATAAAAAATACAAAAATTACTTTTGTGGAAAATACAGGAAGATCCGCTAGTGACTGACCGCACAGGAGCACTTTTGTAGAAAACTACAAGAATTCCTGTAATTTCTACAGGAGTCTTTTTAAGAGGGTATGCAGTAAGTGTCATGCACTCTTTGAAATATCGGGAGGCGATCCGCTTAGCATTATTGACCATGTGTTTATATGCAAACGAACTGAAATGAATTTCAGAAGAGGTAACAGAAACCCTGGCAGTGTAACCGATGCAATCTATTTTTCTCATACAAACACAACGTTGACAGTGCTAATCAGGAACTGAGAAGGAACGAAGGAGCAGCACTTCAAGCAAATATTTTCTACACAGCCTCCTGTTAATTGCGCAAAATGGCTCATATTATTTTATCGCAAAGCTTCTATCGACTTGTGCACTGAATTGTTAGACATGCACTGTGGGCCTTTACTATGAAAAGGTTTCGCCAATTTAAATTTTTTTTAAAAATTAAACAGGTTTCAATACTATAAATCGTTGGGACAACTTCATATTGCTGTCACCCGTGTGCAATCTATACACACTATTGCAATTTACGTTTCAGTGCAGTCGGCAAATTGCGCTACTCAAATTTCGTTAGTCAAACTATATGTATGTTGGTTTTGCGCTATACTCTTTTTCTTTGAGTATTAAAAATGTATTAATAATTTTTGTGCGTGTGAGGTTTTGATATCTCTCGGGACTGGGGAGTGCTGAAAACGACTGCCTGAGTGCTCAGTTTGGCAATTATTCTATACATTTTTTATTTAATGTTTGGTCTTAACATCAGCAATAACTAACAGGAGTCGTCTAATATATTGCACTTGATGGATGCGAGAGTACGTAATAATAGCTTGATACCATTTTGTTTTAGTGGAAAATAGCTTTTTCGGTTGAGTATTGCCATTTCCAAATTCGATACATAATGAATCGATAATTCGGATGGTATAGGGTATTTTTCTGACAAACTATACCAGTGCTAAATAAGTCTACATGTTGGAAAGGATAAGCTAACAAAATTATAAAATGACTAATTTCATGCCCCACGGATTTATTTGTAATATCAATAATTTTAACTGTAATTGTTCAGTGGTTGCTCTAATTTTCTTTCAGAATTTAGTTTCTGAAAACGACCCTCTTCACAACGAACGAACAGTCAATCTGTATGAATGAAGGCCAAATTAACATTCCTATGGTTTGGCTTGCTGATTAGCTATTGCATTGTGGATGTAGCGGAGAGTGGTAGTAGTCGGGGCGGTCGGGGGAGGTCCAGTGGCACCAAATCTCGTGGAGGGGCCTTCACAAAGATTGTCAGCAAAACTCAGTCAAAGGTCAGAAGTCATGTGACCTCGAATCACGTGACCTCATCCAGTAAAGCTCCACAGTTCAAGAGCTTCATACAGACGGCTGGAGTCGCCTATCTAGCTGGGAAACGTTCCCGTCGATTTTACTACATTCCTTACGGACATCATCACACTCGTGGACAAACGGTAGGTAACTTAATTGATTGATCTTGTTCGTCGTGAATGCTAACTTTAGCAAAACTTAACCAAATGAGCAGGAATTTCCCCAATGTGTCCGATATAAAAAGACAATCGCGTATTGTGGTCAGAGCAACGTTACGAATAGCAATGAACAGAAGCCTTGCATATTATAATAGAATATTATTTGCCTGTCAACAGACGCACACTATAAGTGCTTAAAGTAAACTTGACTAAATCTTGCTGCTTTCTAATGCTTCAGGACGGGGCCTGTTCCTATCGAACAAAAGCGGATTTGGTGGATTTCTCTGGTTCACGTCTGCACAACGAAGAATGGATTACTCTTTATTTTGTGTAATTGCTGTTTGCTTCACTTTTTAATCTGTTTTTCACCTGTTACTGACAGGGTAGATGAGTGCTAACTAGAAATGATGCCCATTAATTTCACAGTGGTGACAAGCGTGTATAAATTTGAGGCAACGACACCCAAAACTTGACAGCTTTCTAAAGTTGCCTATCACACTTTTAGCTTGCACAAGCTTGCAAAATTTGTTACACTCTGTTGGATGTGACCATCCGTTTTTCAAAGCTGTAAAAGTTTCACCATAAAAGTAGATAAAAATCATACATGTGCTGGGGGGGTGACCCCCAGACCAGGAGCTCACCCCCATAGGGGTCCCTCACAGCGATGGAACCGGGTCAGTTCGGGTCACTTTTTGGACCGGGTCACCGGGTCAGGAGCTTCGACCCGGTCTTGACCCGGTATCTGAATTTACCTAAAATTTTAGAAATTTTTGGCTTACCAAACTAAAATTTTAGGTTAAATTTTTGTTCGATGTACAATATTAATTTGCTTTTTTCTATATGTAAGTGTTGAGCACTTTCGCAGCTTGAGGTTATTTGAATCTGTCAGTCTCTGGCAAATTATTGTTTAGCTTTTTAGTTTTAGCTTTATAAGTTCCATGATTATTGCAAAACTCTATTTAGTACAATATGGTTTGCAGTTTATTTTCGCAACCAAGGTAAACGTTGAAGGTAAATGAACAATTTAATTTGATTTAACTCACTACGTAATCAAAACCAAATTTTTAAAGTACTCCGTGTTTTTAGACAAGTACTCATATTAAAACCTGCAACGGACGGAAAAATTATTGGTTTTGCAACTAATTTCTGCATAAATTTAGAAAATGCTACAGCTATACTATTGAACGGATTTCAAGAAAACCTAGAGCAAACATATGTATGTCATAGTTATTCTTTTCAAAGTGGTTATGGAATATGGACGCCAAAAATTTAGCGTTCTTAGGCAAAATTGAAAATTTTTTGCAACTTTTGGAATTTTCTGGAAAAACGGGTCACCGGGTCACCGGGTCAGGGGTCAACCGGGTCACCGGGTCACCGGGTCAAGCCTAAGTGACGCGGCTGCATCACTGGTCCCTCACCCCAGAATCTGGATTTTTCCAAATTTTTGGGCAAAAAACGGGAAAACTCCGGTTTTCCGACGGCCCTTGGCCGCCGGTTCACCCCCCCCCCCAAACTTACCCTCCTGCACATGTCCGGTGGAAACACAATTTTCTCCAATAAATTACTAGCCCAGATTACAAGTATTATATAATTTATTTGAAGTAATGCATCGTTTTCGGAGTCAAATCAATGATATTCGAAGTTTATTGATATTGGAATTGTCATTAACCGTTTTCTATTGGACCTAGGACCACGCGTCGTTTAGGGGTTTGAGTCGAACATGTTTAACCGTTTATTTTTGTATTAAATTTTCAGTTGCGCAGAGGAGGATTATTGCTGTGACGATAATTGCTGCTACGATGAAACCACAGAAATCGAACAACTAGATATCGGAGCAATTATTGGTCTAATGTAAGTTTACTGACAGTGATAAAAATCTGGTAAAATCACTTAACCAAACGGTGTAACTAAATCAATCGTCTATGTGTAGAAGGCTTTGGGATAGCAATGTATGTTTTGCTAGATGTAAATCCGATGGTTGATTGAAGACGTTAATTCTTAATTTCGACAAACTGAATTTTAAATGTATAATTTAATCGTATAAACGAGATTCGGACAGCAAAAAATTTAAATGGAAATAACGTTTAATAAATAAGTAGATAAGGGTTTAGTTATCTATAGATTTTTGGGACACCAAAACTGGAAGGAAACTCATAAGGAGGGTTAGATTTTATGTGCTTAACTAACGGTCAGTAGTAGCTAATTAGTTTGCTCACTAGTCTCTGTTTTGCCTTCTAGAGCTGGCATTTTGGTGGCCCTAGCGTTTCTGGGATTTCTTTGCTGTAAATGCTACATGGCGAAAAGAGATTTCGAAAAGGAATTCCTGGAAATGTCCGGCAGCGAGAAACAAGATCTGCTTTTGAGGGATTCCCAACAATTCCAAAAAATTCCGACACCCGCGACTCCTTCGAAATTCGAATCAAAGACCAGTGTTGAAAATGTTGACCGTGTTCAAGAAACAGTCCCCACTGTCTGTGCTGAACGAATTTATGATTCCGTCCCTGTCGAAGAAGATGGATCATCCACACCAACTGAAACTGTGGAAATGGTCCCTAGACCTGGTGATCCCATGCTAACTAGCTACAACATGGCAATAGCTAATAGTCCTGTATTCCTACCCTCTCAGGAATTCGGAGAAAAAACACCAACTCAGTCCCTCGCCAGTGGCCTGGACGCCGAGTCAGCTATTGTGACTATGGAGACGTTCCCTAAGACTGAGTTCCCCTCAGAAATAAACATAGCCTCCCTGGCCAGTTCCAGTCTTTCTGTGGACTGTGGCTTTGGGGACGGTCCCTCTGTGCGTTCTAAACTGGGGACAGTTTCTGATAGTAGACAGTCCCTTAATCCTCTGCCCTCGCGGCTTATGACAACATCCCTCCAGACAAGCTACTTTTCTGCCCTTTCGGATTCGACAATTTCGGACTATCGAGATGCCTACGAACCGGATTTTCTTCGCGGTAGCTATCATTTCGCGATTGCCGAAGGAAATGAGCTCCCGGATTTAATTCCAGACTGCGCTGACTCCGGATCGGAAACCCCGACGCCAGACCGACGCAGCGCCGACCAGCGGCACAGCTATCTGGCTGCAGTCGCTGACGATCTCGCTACGAAAAACAAACCTGAGAAACGAATTTCCCTGAAGAAATCGTTGAGAATTCCTGAAGAAACCATGGTTTAATTTAGCTGTACTAAGTTAGTACTGTTCGCTGTTTTTCAAGGTAAATGGAAGCACATAAATGTTAGAACAGGTTGAATGGACGACGGTTACGTAGGCATGTTTGTAAGTATTAAAATATAAATTAAAATATACATTTAACTCCGGCGCCAAACAAAATTGCAGTAGCCCTTTTTTATCTGATACTCAGTCCAAAATGGTAGGGAGTAGTCGGGGTATGCTCGCTCTTTTTACTGTAAACAGTTGTGAAGACCAACATTTAAGGCCCATTTTATGGAAGCATAAATCTACAGATTTCATAAATTTGAACCTCCAACGAGAAACCACAAATGCTGGAGACACAAAGTCTCCAGTGCACCATAAAAAGTGTCTGTAATTTTTTCTGGATTTGAATTTACATCATGCCCACAGATGTAAACAGACCTTAGTTTTTTCTATTTTATGGACTTTTTCTATTTGAAGACTGAAATTAAATTAACTTGAATTAATCATTGCAATCAACAATTTTAAAATGTTTTTTGTACCACAGCTTTGTACTTGTTCTAGAATTGGAGGGAGCATAGCCATTGCCGGTCTGATCTATCTACTAGTTAAAGTGGTGAAGTTTCTGAGCGATCGCCGATCCGATAAAGTTGGCCCTGAAACAATAAAAACTAACAAAAACAACAACAACAACAACAACAAAAATGGAGAGATGATAGGAAGTCCGTCACCAGCCTACTTCTTGGACAACCGATACGGCGCTCAGTCAGCGACCGACTACCAACAACCGACTCTCCACAAGAGCTCTTTGACGGCCGAGGATACAGCCTACGGCGCACCTCCACCATATAGTCCCCCCAGTTCACAACCCACAATCCAATGACTCCCTAGTCTGGCTAATATCTAAATTCGTAGTCTAAACAAATATCTTGGCATGAATTAGAATCTTAATAAAGCTGGTATTCCACCTTCATAACAGAATGTATTTAACCTGGGGGTTGTAGAAGTGATATCTTAATAGCACTTTGCTGTTTTGGATCAATAGAACTTTATGTCCTCAATGCCCCAATGGAACATACTCTCCTCCCACAAATCAAAATTTTTTAAAAGTGCATTTAGTGGCCTTCCCAAATCTTAATTTAATATTTATTAATAGATTATGTATTTATCATCTTAAATATTTTATGATGGCATTTGCACACACTTCTAATTAATTTTTCAAAAAAACTTAAAAATTTAAAATTAATTTTGGATTTTTCTACGCGAGGAAAAGTGTGGCAAAATTTTGTCATTAATTTCATTTAAATGTTGATTCCAGGGTGTTTCAGGGACGCTGAACACTATTCTGAACAACTTTTATGGTAAGCTTACACTTTAGCTCACACACATCTAACTAAAAGCTGGATTGAAAACAAATTTGGGATGCCTGTTCAGCAGTTCAGCATCTCCGAAAGCATTTAAATCAACTCTGAACCTAAATTTATGACAAAAATGTTTTTTCATTAACGTTGTGTCTACAGATTTCAAAACATTTTTGACAACAAATTAGGTGATTGTGGTCTCTCTTAAAACCATTGAAACTTTATTTCGGTTTCAGTGTTGTTAACGAACGGTTTACTGTCTAGTAACAAATCACTCACTCATCTGGAACAGCATCTTCTCCGGAACGATGTTTCTATTTGCTGACACTATCCCACCCGTAGTTTGGATGACCGTATACTTTCAACTTTTCGCATCTGTTATCCTAAGAGTTCCTAGAATCCCATAAAGTAGCTTCAAATAATTGCTGTGGTGTTCGATGACTAAACGGCTGAAAAGTATAGGTAGGACACAGCATGCAGCTTGCCTATCATTATAGTTAAATATCAGTGTTTCACGTGAACCCCGAAAAGTTGGAGTCAGCGCAATAGACTAGTCTCAATGTCCGGGGAAGTGGCGCAAGCGGTAGAGCAGTCTACTCTTCGGTTCGATCCCCGCCCTGGTCAATTTTCTTCACACCTTTCAATCCTGATTTCTACCTTTCACATTTGTCCTTACCGCTCTGAGGAGATGAAGTCGTTTGTGATGTCTGGAAATAGTGGAATTGCACGTCATTGTGAGTTTGGTTGATTGGTATATTTGGTGGTCCTCGTGGTGCTAAGGGTTATAGCTGATATGGTTATATGGTTTTTGATTTGATAAAGGCTCCCGGCTTTGAAGAAGAATGAAGTAGGATATGGCCTCGGGTTAGGAGGCAGCCGGGGAGCCGCCCTTAGACCACAATGGTGCTTCGATTTGAGGACCCGACCTGCAATTCCTGGAAATTCGAGGCCGAATTTCAATTAGCATAGGGAGTATGTTAAATGTCAGTGTTTCACGTGAACCCCCGAAAGGTTGAAATCAGTGTAATAAACTAGTCTCAATGTCAGGGGATGTGGTGCAAGCGGTAGACTGAGACTGCTTCTACTCTTAATCTTAATCTTAATCCAAAACTCAGTGGTTCGATCCTCGCCCTGGACAATTTTCTTCACATCTTTCAATCTTGCTTCCAACCTTTCACATTATCGTACTCTTTTTGCTTACTTAACAAGAATCGAGGAATCGTGAACTGTTTATCCTAAATTCGTAAATTCTCTTGACTTAAAGACAATGTTAATAAATAGGTTTATTGAAGAGATGCCACAAAATCCTTCACCCATCAAAAAATCAGTTAATTTCAGCCTGAATAGTTTCTCAAGCACCATAGACCAAATGGTATGCATTCATTCTTCGAATATCCATCATTGAAGGACGGTCTGCCCCTGATCCCACCACAACTGGCAGATCATCCTGATTTCCGGGTGGTGGCGGAAGGACGCTGTTGTCCGCAAAGAATCCCGGAGCCTGTCGCTTCTTTCGTCCACCTCCGCAGCTGGCACACCTCTTGCTCACCAACTGAGCCATCCTCTTCCGCCTTTTGCCACACCCGCCGCATCCTCCACAACCACATCCTCCGCACCCGCCACATCCTCCACCACAACCGCCACATCCGCCGCATCCACCACATCCGCCACCGCAGCCGCAGCAGCAACAGCATCCGCCGCCGCAGCCACCTCCACATCCGCCTCCACATCCGCCGATTCCGCATCCACCACCCCATCCACCCCATCCGCCCCATCCACCTCCCCAGCCCCATCGTTTGGCACGAACTCCTTCTGCGCCGTCGGTGGAGCGGCGTCGACGCTCACCCAGAGCATTGTTGCTCCAGGCTAGCACTGCTGAATCTTGGGAATCTGAAAAACAGTATCACAAGATGAACTCTTTTTCAATGGAAGCAGATTTAAAATGGCTAAACTAGCTTTTATATTGCAACTGCTTGGTTAGCATCCGTTTGTAGAACGAAAACGACAAAGCTGGAGATGCAGTGGTTTTTCCTTAGGTTAATTTTGCCTGTGATAAGTAAAAATTTTAAACATTTTTATTTTTCTTACCTTCGTTGCTGTGAGATTGGCTTTCCTACAACAACGCAGATAAAAGCATAATATAATATAATAATAAGGTAATATATAACAATATAATCAAATAGCTCTGCCAGAACTAACACTTAAAAATTGAGTCACTTAAAAATTCAGTGAAAACAGCTCAAGTTATTCGCATAGAAAAGACATAATGGTCCGTTTGTGGATAAGCCCGAAAATGCCTTCGAAACCCAATTCTCGTTCACACCGAAAGCTCCCACCAGCACAGGATATGTATAGTACCACTGCGACTTATTCTGTATAATATATATACTCCCAATGCCCTAGTGGCATATTTAGTAAGAAACTTTGAAAGCTAGAAACTTACAGAGCACGACACCAGAGCAATCCAACATGTGAACGTAAGTGCAAAAACCCCTAAGATGGACATCGCGGCTTTCGGGTGCTATGAAGCTGAAGATGTTGAGAACTGCGAAAACTGATGCCTTTACAATTTTCAGCGCTCTTAAATACCAAATTTCTGCGAGCTGTGCCAATCACCCAATATCACTTCCTGACCCCCGACTTTCTTTGCCGAGTCAGGAAGAGGAAAGTTGTTGCAGTTGAATAAATAGACTCCATCTGCGGCATTACAAAAGCAGGTTTCATCAACACTGTTTACTGTTGTTTTGTCTTTAATAGGAAGATTCCGGAAATGAAAATGTTTAAATTTAGAAATTGTCGATGAACAGCTTCTAAAGCTGGTTCCTGTAATTTTTCTCCCCTAACTCTACTTAGCACACGTAACAGTGTTTGCAAAAAAGCATTTTATTGTTCGAGTTAAGCTTTTGCTGAAGAGTAACAATTTTGCCCATTATATGCGCCATTAAAAGTGCCGTTATTAGCTCTAATTTCCGAAAGTTCCCGATTAGCTAATTCTAACAGATTATAAAGGCCTTCTTTTGTTCAGTGATAAAACAAATCAGACAACATCTTAAGGGGGTGAATCCTTTTGGCCATGTATTGTTGATTGACGGCATTGAATGAAATGAATGAAATTAAATTTTTTAGTTATTTGAACTCAGCGAGGTCGAAAACACACCTACAAAAGATTTCAAGCTCGATTTCGATTTCAAAAGCTTGATTAGTGAAGGATTGCGACTTCTATGGCTGAAGAAATGCTCTACACAGGATCCGACAGACTGAAAATAGTCTGTTTCGGCAATTTTTGAAGATTAAACTTGACATAAAAAATTTTTCACGCCGCAGAATTTCTTGCCATTTGGCACAGATGAGTACTCCTATAGGGCCTCCTTTTATGCCAAATTACAGCCTTATAGCTCGCACCAGTAATAAAATTTTCCTTTCGTTAGCCTCAAATTTTTAAATTTTTGTAGAAACTTCAACTTTGACGAGTAATTAACTTAGATGCAGATAAGATACAGACGTCTAGTACTTTCTGCAGATAGGGGCATATGTGCCAAATCATATTGGCAAATGGCAGCTTTCAAGCTTGGGCCTAGCTGTCAGTAGAAATTTTTAATTAATTATGTTGGTAGTTGTGAAAAAGGGGGGTCGGGCACATAAACGCGACGGCTGCACATGGCTGGAAGGCAGCTAAGATCTCAGTACTCGATATTTTTTGACCACACCCGAGCTCTATATCTTCGCCAAAAAGTAGGCCAATCGGAAAAAGTCGGGGCAATTAGATTTTAGTAGCCCCCTCCCCTTAAGGTGGTGGTATCCTTTTGTGCAGTGCTTTTGTGGTGATTTTTTAAAACGCTATAACTTTCGCAATTTTGGGAGTTGGAAAGAGCTTTATACATCGTTTTATTTATCTGTAGTTATCTGTAGTTATAGTTATCTGTATTTATCTGTAGTTTACGAAACTGGCAAAATTAGCAAAAAAATAGCTGAAATTTTCTGACATGCTGACATCTAACAGGATGAATATAGACCAAAAATTTTTGAACATCGATTTCTCAAAACTGAATAATCGGCCAAAAGTTCTTTTTGTGGCACGATATGAAGGACATATGGGCCGAGGAACGTTTTTTTGGGTTTGGCTCAGCAGGTCTTAACGTTCGAGAAAATCGGCCAAATGCACTGTAACACGAAATTTAGTTAGCATTGAGTTTTCTTGCTACTCGGCACGTTTTAGCCCAAACCAAAAAACGTCCCTCCGCAGAAGGGCGAATTTCGATTCTGCCGAAAATCTCCGGAATCCGTCGAGAAGATTTTGAGAATTCGATGTTCGAAACAAAATAATCGCAGTTTTGCCAAAATGGTTTTTCGGCCAAATCTCTAGCTTAAAGCTATAAAGCCCCGCTAATAGGCATTCATAAAATGTGCATTTTGACGATGTATCGATTGAGTATAAATAAGCCAACTTTGTCCTTCACGTGTGGCAGTAATTTTGAAAAAACTGACTTCGTCACAAATGGCCATTTTTTGACCCTCAAAGCAGTTTTTTGCTTATACTGACTTAACGACTGGAGATAGCTCAAAGGTTGTAAAAGCAAAAATGTTCATTTTTATGTCCTCTTTCCAGCCATCACAACCAATCCCGTGTCCTGTCTACCTAGTGGGAGCCTAAGGCCAAAAACCAAAACTTCTTATCTTTTGGCCTAAAAATACGGGACTGGTCCCGGTCCCAGAATACTAAAGAGCACGGAAATAGGTTACTTCGTAAGTTTTAACCATTTACGTAAAGGATTAAAGTCGTATGAGTCAAAAATACCCGAAAGGAAACCAGCACCTTAAGGGGGTGGTAGGCATTTCACCAAAAGTTCTATGTTGGAAAAGCTAACTAGGCTTTTGCTACGTAATAGTATGAGGATTGGTGCAAAATACTTTAAAGTTTGAAAAAATTCCAGTTGGCGTTGCCTCCTGTAGACCCCTTACAAGTTGGTGTTGTCGGTCCAAACCTTGACATGGCACGCATATATACAAACTTTGTTGCACCTTGAAAGCTATGTGCAAGCTATGGTGCCCAAACTTTGCAGATATAATTCTCAAATATATTTTTGATACCTTTGAAATAATCCCTAGACCAGTGTATAATTTTCTGGGTAATTCGATCAAAATGAGAAAAGTTGCACGTTTAGGCCCATGCGGGTGGAGGTCAACTAAGGTGCCATGCTGAGTAGTATATATGGCCACCACCCCCGCTAGTTTCTCAAGTTGAAGAGTTGCGAACTAATGACGTCACCAACATCATTAAATATTGACAACAACTGTTATGCTACATTTTATTCCGCCTGGAGGCGGAATCATTGCTGCGGGTTATAGACAGTGATGCACATGCTCTATTACAAAACTCAAAATTTTCTCTATTTTATCAAGTAACTTCAGCTTCTTTTTTTCGCCGCAGGTACAAGTACAAATAAGTTTAAGTTTAAGTTTAAGTTTAAGTTTAAGTACAAATCACGGTTTTAGCATTGACCGAAATTGCGCAAATCGTCTTTTTAATACATTTTAAAGTGCTTAAAACTAGTGCTGGGACCGGTTCCGATTTTTGAAACCGGTTCCGGTTCCGGTTCTTGACTACCGGTTCCGGTTCCGGTTCCGGTTCCGGTTCCGGTTCCGGTTCTAGCTACCGGTTCCGGTTCCAATTGGTATTTTTGATAAAAAAGCTAAAATCACACGACTTTTTTTATTTTTTTGACAATTGCTATAAAAACTTAACATATTTAACTGCACAAAGCTATGAACGTGTTTTTTACAGTGTGTTTGCTTACTTTTTACTATTTATGTACAAATATTTACTGTGAAAAAGATATGGTTTGTTTCATTTTTACCAATATGTTCTGGAAATTTTAGCCATCAGAGCTTACCAAAATATTAAGTATTCTCAATCTAGATAAACATTTAGCTACTGCCCTTCAGAAAGCGGACGTCGCACAGAACTTTCCTCGACCAATTTCAAGCAGTCCAATAAAATTTGCTTATCGATTCAACAGCTACAGTTACAACATTACAAAGCTTAATCATTGAAAAAGCAGCTAATCTCATCTTGGGGTCGAAGATTTTTTGAGATCGAAAACTAAATCAGAAAACATTGGGGAAAGTCGTTGAACGAGAATTAAAGCTTTTCGAGCACTTATGCAGCACACAGGTACAACTGACTTCATACCTTTAAAACCAAAAATTGTATGTTACAATAAATAAAGTCAAGCTGCTAAGTTTTTATTTTACATAGAATTTGTTTTAATTCTTGTAGCTGAAATAATCAAATTTGTAACAAAAGAGCGCTATTCCCTATCAAATCCTAAACCTATATAAGCAAAAAGTACTAAAATATGACTATGAAATATGAAAATTTTTAATAGACCATCAAAGGCATTTTTTTCGGTAGCACTAGCCAATTGCTATTAATTAAATAAGAACGGTACCTCAGGGTTACTGTTGCTCAGCTTAACCCTTAATCTGGAGTTGCGCCTTCAGTATACTGGTTTACTTCAGTTGAAGTTTGCACACAAAATTTGCAGAGGCAACAGCTAAAGCTGGAAGAGTTGCCGTAAAGCATCAAATCCTTAATGCTTACCTTTGTCATCCTTAAAGAAGAGTTTACACTGAATACACCTTAGTTTTTCTTTTTCTATAAGCTTTCCAGAAAACTTAACACATTGACTGAAAACTGTTATTAAAGACATCGTAAAATTGATATCAAATCTTCTGCCATTTACACAACAAGTCTTTCAAAAACAAAATTTCATATCTAAATAGAAGTGCCAGAATAAAGTTAAATTCCAAATGCTAAATTCAAATTCATAAGAAAATTCTAAAATTTTACAAAATAAACCTTGATTGAAGTTTCAAACAGCCAAAATTAACACTAGAACCGGCCGGTTCCAAAAGCCACCGGTTCCGGTTCCGGTTCCGGTTCCGGTTCCGGTTCTAAAAATCCTACCGGTTCCGGTTCCGGTTCCGGTTCCGGTTCCGGTTCTACCGGTTCTTTTGGAACCGGTCCCAGCACTACTTAAAACCAGAGAATTCTCCGGAGAATCTGTTTTGGAGCGGACTTCTGTTTCATAATTTTGCTACTTTGCAAGCCCCCCCCCTCCAACAGAATGCCGACAGCCAATTTGATAACTAATGGCCTTATATGCAAATTAAGCTTTCAGACTTTTTCAACAGTCTTTTTCAACAGATCATGGACAGTCGTGTTTACAATTTACAGCATTGAATAATTATCTGTTTGTAAGATGACCTGTAGTGTGTGCACGGAAAAATAAAGGGTACCCGCGGGGCGGTGCGGGACGGGCCGAAAATTAGTACCCGCAGTGACCCGCGCTGGCCGATGCGGGCCGATTTTTGGTGAGACAGGGTAAGAAATTTTGAATTTTTTACGAATTCCAACATTATAATGGAACTTTTCCTGATTGAAATACATTTTGTCTTCCTTCTTTTCCTTCTCTTCTCCCTTTTCCCACTTCTCTTTTGTTCCTTATATATAATTTCGAACATTTCTCATTTACCATCTTCTGCAGCTAATATAGCGGCAAGTAGTATACGCTGTGCCTACACCCCTAAAATCGATACCTATGTTCAGCATTAGTCTGGCAGCCGCCTGCCAGACGCATAAAAAACCAACATTTCCAAAAAAACCAGACGTCTGGTTGCTGCAACTATTGCGCAATCGCAAAAACAAACAGCAGCTGGCTGCTTGCGTAATCAGCTTCGCTGATTACGCAAGCTTCCAGCACCCCCGAAAACAACCCTCCACCACAACTTCCGGCCCCAAACCCGTCAGCCGCGCCGCCCCTATGCTTTTGATTTGCATTTTTAGTTATACTAGTTTTAATAAATTATATATTAAGGAATCATTCCGGGATACGTAATTCTTCTATAAACCTTTCATTTTTAAGCCATGATTTATTTACATTAAAACCAACCTAATTGATAAAAAACTATACTATACTATACTGACATTTCTTTGTTGCAACTATTGCACAACACTCCTTCTAAATGTCGAAAGCAGACATCAGCCTGCAGTCTGAGTAATCAGCTTCCAGCCAGATAAAAACAAAGCAGCCGCTAAAAACTCCAGCTATAAGTCAACCAGTTGTGTTGCCTCGTATTGAGCAGCTGTGATAGCAAACAAAAAGTTTTTGCTAAAAAGTTGGAGTTTTAAAAATTCAGAGCATTCATTATAAAAAACGAAGTGTCAGTTAATTTTGCCGCCACACCAGTTAAGGCTTTCGTAAAAACAATTCAAACGGCTCTTTATAAAAGCATTCGGCAGCAGTGTGCTTCACTTTGCCTCTCTTCGTTCTTTGCGAAATGTCGCTCCGACTGTGTGATTTTATATTACAACGTTATATGTAACAAGCCTTCTGCTTTCTTGAATTTCAAGCACTTCTACTGTTCTGTTTTGATTGTCTATTTTAATTTGCCTTTTCAATTTATTCTGTGATCGTAAAAGGTAAGTAAGAAAATACATGATTGCAGTATAATAGATAATGATTTGTGTCCTAATGAATAATATTTGCCATTTTGCACTAGTGGTGTTCATTCTGCTAAAGCCCCTTTTCATTTCATAAAAAAGCATTTGAAAGTTTAACAATTCAGTCTTTAATGGGTTTTCAGCATTTTAACGTTGGCAAATTAAGATTTGCAATGCAAAAACAGCAAGAATCATTTAAGCAGCTAATCACTAAAATTACCGCTGGAGATTAATATTCTTGAAAGCGGCATACAGCATAGCATTGCCAAGTTTAAACAAAAGTAATACTGACTTGCATTTTAGGACTCCACGCTTGGGATCGACACATCTTGCTTTGATCTCCTTCTTCAGAACTACCTCTGCCCCCCCTCCCCTTCTTCAGAACTACCTCCCCTCCTCTTCTTCATAACTATCTCTGAAATAAGTAAGTAATTTTATTTATGCAGACTTAATGATATATATACAAAAAACAGTAAGAATTAAAAACCAATCATTAAAAATCTAGCCTTGGAGAGGTAAAATCTTCAAAATATAGCTACACACTTCCCAAGCTACACACCGCCTGCAAACAGCTGTCAAACAATAGGGCTAACCTAGCTACTGGTCAATTTAACGTCTAAGGCGTAGAATTGGAACGCAGCTGTGGAACAGTTATTAACACAGACTATGTATATAATTTAAATTAAACACCATGTAAACACAGGAACATATGAACAAAACGACACAAACACGAACTCAATGAAAAACAGTTCAGTTCAGTTAATTATATAGGAACAAAATGTATGCTTCTATAGTTAATTTCTAGCGAGTCCATGTTACTTTTGCTGCTTAAAATCTAATTATAAGCCCTAAATCTCAACCCCTTTTTTAACCATTAAATAAAACACGTTATCTTTCTTTAGGATGATCTGCCGGTGCCCCTTCCGAAGTTGTGCTGAGGTGTTTTCTTCCAAAGACCTTCTTAGAAACCACCTCCAAAGTATTCACGATCTGGGATGTTTGCGCTGTGGGAAAGTATTTTCCAGAAAGTCAAACTTAACAGCGCATATCAGAGCACGACACCCTGAAGAAGATAGCAATTTACCTTTGGATGACATCAAAGATGTTGCTTCTTCTTTACTTCCCCCAGATGAAACAGTTATGCAGGAAGGCGAAGGCCTTTCAGAAGACAAGCCGGAAAATAATATTGTCCTCTCAGATGACTGTTTTGTTCTCCGGCAGACTGGAGAAAACGTATCCGATGACTTCCATACTATCACCAGAGACTTTAGCCTTCGCCTTTTCCAACTAGAGAATCTACCGTTGGATGAGGCTATTCAGTCGCTGCATTCTGTTATGGACAATGTACTGGAATATTTGACCAGCGAAGCGCAGTCTCATGACAGGGTACGCATTGTCTTTCAGTCGCCCCAACTTGATTTCCCAGTCGTCATACCTGTTCGGACGGTGAGTGAAATTAACAGTCAGTACATTCTTGACGAAATCGCGCACGTTCTGCAATCCTACCAAATTTCTCTTTCAACAGCGGCGTGATGCTCACTATTTCGTTAGTTCATATGCCAACACCGGGCCGCGGAAAGAGAAGTCTTGGTAACTTACTAACAAGGCGTATTGTAGAACTGCCGGATTGGCTTCGCAGAAAGCGGTGCATTCTACAAGTGAATGTTGAAAATAATTGCCTAGGACACGCTGTGGTAATTGCGAAAGCAATTGCAGACCACGCAAGGGCAAAAGCAGAAGGAAAAACGCAGGTTAAGCTTGGAAAGCGCCGCCAAGATCGCTCGTTGAAAAATATCACAAGAATGGATCAAACCGATCCTCCAGAGCGGATTCGACAGGTGCTAAATTTGTATCAAGCTTGCGGTATTCCATTAAATACCAGCTGCGGCATAGAGGAAATCAAGCGTATACAGCAAGCTCTCAGTAAATATCAGGTCAATGTCTGGAGCATAGAAAAATTCGGCCAAAATATTTTCTCGGGCCCCTACCAGAATATGCAAATAAATTTGCTTACATACAACGGGCACTACGATGTGATCACAAAAATGGCCGCATTTTTAAACCGAAACGGGTTCTGCCCTAAATGTAAGCAAGGCTTCAACAGATCTAAGTCTACCCACAAGTGCCCTGCTGGATGCCCTCTATGCCGCTACTCCTTCTGCAAGAACGTGTCCGAAGACTGCGAGACCTATAATTATTGTGCACAATGCAATCGGTGTTGGCTAACATCAAAATGTTATGCCAATCATTTGCAAGGAATTTGTAGGGCCATGAAACGCTGCTATCACTGTGGCCGCGTCGTTCCGGTGTCTCAGCTGGAACAGTCAAAACATCACTGTGGCTTTAGCTATTGCGATATTTGCCGTAGCTTTAAGCCACCAGGGCATCTCTGCTATATTCAGCCAATACACGTACCTGCTACACCAGAGCAGACCGGCTGTGGTGACGATGATCTTGACGACCTTCTCTGCGAAGGCGAAGATATCTCATACCTCCCTGGCTGTGCAGAAGCAGAAGCTCGGGCAGCAGCGTATGCTGAGCAGGTAGAAATGGAAGATCGACTGCTTGCAGGTGAGCTCCTGCCTGACGAACTTCCGTCCGGAAGTAGCAGCAGCACAGGCAGCCGCAGAGCGCGGACTCCTAAATACTTTTTCTTTGATTTTGAGTGCATGATTCTTCCAGATGGTAAGCACCAACCAAATTTGTGTGTTTGTCAGGCAGAAGACAGCAAGCAGTGGATCTTCAAAGGTTCAACTACGACTGAGGACTTTTGCAAGTGGGTTTTTTCCAGCCCGCAAACCAAGGGAGGAACGTTCGTTGCTCACAACTACGGAGGGTATGACGGCTACTTCGTGTTAAATTACTTACACGAAAATGCTATCAGGCCTGACGTAATTTTCCGGGGAGGCCGCATCTTATCTCTTCAAGTGCGAGGGCCGCAAATCAAATTTATAGATTCATTCAACTTTTTTGGTATGCCTCTTTCTAAATTGCCTAAAACTTTTGGCTTCGGGGAAATGAAAAAGGGGCATTTTCCGTATCTTTTCAACACTCCCAAAAATCAGTCGTATACTGGACCACTACCTGACTTGCGCTACTTTGATGCTCAGTCACGCAAGCTCAAAGAGTATGAAGACATTGTGCAATGGCATGCAAAGGAATCCGAACAATATGCCTCGGATTCCCAACTGCAATACGATATGCAAAAAGAAATGCTGGAGTATTGCGTAAACGATGTCGACATTCTCAGACGAGCCTGCGTAGCGTTTCGTAAAGATTTCATGGCGGCGACGGATGGTGTAGACCCCTTTGAACACTCTATTACAATAGCTTCGGCCTGCAATAGGGTGTTCCGGAGGAATTATCTTAAGCCTGAAACAATAGCAGTAATTCCTCCACAAGGGTACGACCGGCCGAGTAAACCATTCAGCAAATCGGCAATTGCTTGGCTGCGTTGGAAGAGTACAGAAACTGGCTACAAAATTCGTCATGCTCTCAATGGTGGAGAGGTCCGTGTAGGCAGCTACTATGTCGATGGTTTTTGTGAAGATAATGCAACCATTTATGAATTCTATGGTTGTTTCTTTCATGGACACACATGCTTATGGGCCAAAAACAAACACCTCGACAGTGGCGTCTATATGGATCTTTCTGCTAAGTTTCAGCGTACACTCCAACGACGCCAACATCTCCAAGAGCAAAATTTCCAAGTCGTGGAAATTTGGCAGTGTGAATATGAGCATCGTAAGCGGACCGACTGCAGGTTTAGGGACTTTGTGCTACAGGCCAGCAAAGAATTAGAGTTGATGGAGCCGTTACGGCCACGCAATGCATTTACTGGAGGCCGAGTAAATGCGGTCAAACTCTACTATTCTTGCGGCCCGGAGGAGCGTATCAAGTACATTGACATTACTTCTTTGTATCCTTGGGTGAATGCCACATGCAGTTTTCCAGTTGGACATCCTCAAATTATAACTGAAAATTTTGGTCCGTTGACCAGTTACTTTGGCTTTGTGAAATGTGAAATCCTTCCTCCTCGTGGCCTTTACCTACCCGTTCTCCCATACAAAGGGGGTGGTGGCAAACTTTTGTTTCCTCTGTGCAGAACTTGTGCAGACGAACAGAACCAGGAAACTGCCTGTGAGCATTCTGAAAATGAGCGCACGTTGTCAGGTACTTGGTGCACCCCCGAACTGCACAAAGCCATGCAAATGGGATATCATTTGGTGCGCATCCAGGAGGTTTGGCATTGGGCTGAGCAAAGTAACAGCCTATTCAAAGATTATATCAAGGCTTTTCTGAAACTGAAACAGGAAGCCAGCGGCTGGCCTGCTCATTGCCAAACCGAGGACGAACGCCACTCCTATCTGCAAGAATATGAGCAAAAGGAAGGAATTCAGCTTCAGCCTGAAAACATTGCCGTGAACCCCGGCAAACGAGCGGTGGCCAAAGTCATGCTTAATTCATTTTGGGGCTACTTTGGCAAGCGCACCAATGTTATTCAGACTGAGTATGCTACTAGCTATGCTGAATTCGTTTCTTTTCTCACAGATGCTCGTCTGGAGGTGACCGATTTCAATTTCCTTGCAAATGGAAGCATGGTGCAAGTAAGCTTTCGCTATAAAGAGGATTTCGCACCAGCAGATGCCAAGGCGAATGTTGCAATTGCTGCATTCACCACTTGCCACGCCCGTCTCAAGCTCTATTCCTACCTCGAGCAGCTAGTGGATAAGGTTCTCTACTTTGATACAGACTCCGTAATTTATGTGTCAAAGAAGGGGGAGGAGAACCAAGAACCACAGCTGGGCGATGGTCTAGGAGAAATGAAGGATGAGGTGCTGGATGCCTATGGTTCCAGTGCCTACATCACTGAGTTTTGGAGCCTGGGACCCAAAAACTATGGCTACACGGTGCGAAAGGCAAATGGTGATGAGGAGTTTGAATGGAAGGTTAAAGGAATTCATCTCTCGGTGCGAAATCGACAAAAAGTCAATCCGGACACAATGAAAAAGTTACTTTCCGGCAACTTAACTGAATGCCATGTTCATGAGAACCGCATTCAGCGAAACAAGAATTCTACGACTATTAACTCACAACCGTTCCGAAAGGTATACAGGCGGGTCTATGACAAAAGGCGGCTGCTTGCTGACTTCAGCACACTTCCCTATGGGTATTGAAAAGAGGTGTAGATATAGGTTTTCACTGTTTGTCACAAACAAAGTTAATGCAGTATGTGACGCGTCCTTTGATGCTGATGCTTGCGTATTAACTTTCCGTTTATGAGAAACAGTGAAAGCCTACCACTGCAAAGAAACATCGTGGGGTGAAGCCGGTATTATGTGACGAGGGTGACAATTGTTACTTTCTGATGTTTGTAGGCTTCAGCCCCCACTTTGCAGTGGATTTTGTGCGTACTCTGTCAGGACTGGTTTCCGGTTTAGTGCTTGTATGTGGCGTGTAATTAATTGCATTAGAATGTTAATAAAAGCAAATATTTGTCAAGTGTACTTTACTGAAACTGATATTTATGTTTGCCAGGTTAATCTCGACACAGTGGTCACTATTTAACCAACCGTTAGCTAATTAATATATATAAACTGGCAATATTTACCGTAGAAAATGAATAAAATAGGTGTCTTTACTGTTTCTTGCTTGATCCTGCTGGCACTTGCTACCCTTTGCGGGGCCTTCATCTTCTATATGGCTACCGTGCAAAGAATGAACAAAGTTTCCTCAAATCAAACTACTATCAATAGTCAGCAGGATAACGCCTTTTACCCAATAGTTGTAGAGTTGCTACCTAGTGGTTTTATTGGTATTCGGCAAAATATGCTACGGCGGGTCTATCCGCTAAAACAGTTTCAGAGGATTCAAAACTTCCTTTGGATGTGTTTTAATAGAAAACAGTGTCCAGTTCAAGAAACCGGTGATCTGTTGTGCCCGTTAATAGCCCGCTATCATGACGTCCAACTTTGTCTAGTATCGGAACGTGAAATAATGTTCGCCCGTATTGGGCCAATTTACATTACTCGTACTGATTTGCTAAAACTCTACGAAGTTTAGCTAACACTAAATGTTTTTCTTACTTCTGTGCGTTTGTCCTTGGCTTGATGATTGCGTGATTACGTAATCATTAATTATATAAAGAGCAACATTATGAAAGTGCGCCACTCTGTTTAATTTTCCGAAGAGAGCGGCTGTGTTACAATGCCTTTTAAGTGTACACATTGTGAAAAAACCTTTACTATCATTGCAGATAGACGGCGCCACATTCGCAAGGTTCACGCTAATCGCCAAGCTAGAACTTGTTGCGGCCAGACATTTAAAACTCTCCGATCTTTGAGAAAACACGATAAAGAAGTCCATTCTCATCCCCCAAATAAGAATCTTCATGATCAAATAATAGTGGATGATACGTTGGCGCAGACTAGTAGTGTGCGTATTAAAATTTCTGATGCGTCATTTGCTTTAATTTTCTATTCTGGATGGCATCCATTTAGCAGCTTCTATATGTCTCCAGTTACCATTGGTGGAGTTGTATATCGTTCTGCTGAGCAGTATTACCAGGCCGAGAAGGCGCGATATTTCTTAGATTGGAAAACTCACTGGAACATCCTGAATACTTGGTCCCCTTCCTATGCCAAACAACTTGGTAAATCAATTGAAAATTACAACGAAGATATATGGAATAATGTAGCCTGTGGCGTGATGGAATTCATTACGAAAGAAAAGCTGCGGCAACACCCGGAGATTGAAACTGTTTTGATCAACACGGGCGATGATATCTTGGCTGAAGCAGGCAAATCAGATGTTTTCTGGGGAATTGGCATGGATATTAGTGATCCTAACCTGAGAGAAACGACTGCTTGGCTTGGAAAGAACAAACTGGGGCTAATACTTATGAAACTGAGATCAGAAATTAAAAGTGAACTAATGTAAACTGATTATCCTTAATGACAGATTATTGTCTGCAAAATAATTGCTATATTAATAAAAGAAAGTGAGATGTTGTCTTAATTTCTATCTATTCAGTCTAAGTGAGTGTAATGGCCCAAAACGTGATCTCTACCCCCTTTTTAAAATTTCAACACCCATTCACTTGTATAGTAGCCGCTCCAACTAAGGCTGGGAAAACCACCTTTGTGTCAAAACTAATTTATTTCTCAAATCAAATGGTGGTTCCAAGACCACAGCGCATTCTCTGGTGCTACTGTGAATGGCAAGAAACATATGATGATTTAACTGATGTTGAATTTCACAAAGGAATTCCAGAACTGGAAGAGTTGAAAACAGGCCGGCCTACTCTGGTAGTTATAGATGATTTAATGTCGGAAGTCCAGAAAGATTCTAGGCTTATTGAGTTGTTTACTCGGGGGTGCCATCACTGGTCGTGTAGCGTGATTCACATAACTCAAGACATATTTTTCGATAAGCGACGTACTAGTCGAATCAACGCCCAATACATAGTGTTGATGAAAAATCCAGCTGACAAACTCACGCCTCTGAATCTGGCAAAGCAGATGTTTCCCGGTAAAGTAGAGGGATTCATGCAAGCGTTTAACCACGCAACACAGAAACCTCACGGGTATTTGCTAATTGACTTGGATCAGAACACACCAGATGACTTTCGACTGAGATCAACAATATTTCCGGACGAAGCAAATGGTGTCTACAAATTGAAGAAAAAGACATAAGAAGGATTCGAAACACACATTACTTACTGTATTTTGTTTTAATCAGTAAGCAATGGCTAAACGTTTTGAAAAGCATGTCGATTACCTTAAAGTGCTCTGCACATGTAACGCTAAGCAACGACGAAGTATTATTGAAAATGGAAATTCAGAATTAATAAAAACTATTTGTGACTGTGTAGAAAATGTGTTGTCTGGTAACGTTCTACTTCCTGAAAAGGATTTACGGAGGCTGAAGCGGCACAGGAAACTATTGCGTCACCTTCGTAATAAGCACAAATCGGTGCCGTCAAAGAAGCGATTAATTGTACAACACGGAGGTTTCCTTCCTACATTACTTGCTCCTTTACTAGGAATTGTTGGTGGGCTAGTTACCGATCTAGTTATGAAAAGATAATGGAGTATTCTATCCTTGTGCGACCAGAATACTTTTGAGCGACATATAAAAGAAAGTGAAACAGATGTGGAGCGTGTATCAAAAAGCGGAAATACCAATCTGAAGTTAAGCTGGCAATATACAGTCAAAAGCATTATATGCGGAGCCTGCTTAGAGACAAGGGACAAGAGATTCTTGTTAAACAAAGTCAAGACGATGAATCGGTGGGGAAGCAAGACCCTCCAAAGATTGATCCTATTGTTGCTACTTTACCAAAGAATGCTTCGGAAACGTAGGAGATAAATTAATTGAGCATCTGAGGAGCATTCCGGATTTGAAGATCAATGAAAAGGGGGAAATATCATATAAGGGGGCGGTGGCACATGGT